>OZ002744.1:56617460-56921556 GCA_963924295.1 Dioctria rufipes | reverse complement strand
GAGATTTTCTTTTAATCATCGTAATGGGATGACTTAAATAAAGATGAAAGATAAATTGTGTTTTTTTTTATTGCGTAAGTGGGGAGCCATTGTTTACATTATGTAGTAGAGACTAAAGATATCATACTAAATTAAGTTAATTTTACCTTTTTCTTAGGACATCTTTGAAACTACGTATATATGTATGTATTATATACCTATGTATGTGGATACAAATCATCGAAGGGATGACTTAAGTGTGGTAGGTAAGTAAACAGATTACAAAAGTTGTGATGCTGCAATTTCAGTTTTCAACTACTACAATAACAAAAGAAAATCCAACAGCACATAGTATACAGTAAACGAGCAATGAAAAGCATTATATTGTAGCTTTCCTTGTTTACTTCTACCTGGTTGAAACTTTGGGTAATGCCCGCTGTGCAAAATTTGCATGCAGAGCAATAATGCCCAAGAATGAATAAAGCAATGACTGGAGGTGTATCATCGGTCAGAAACATTGGAAATGAGTGATGTCAGCAGAATTCAAAGTGTATAAATCAGGGTACGTAAAAGCTCGCTCGCGAGCGGCTCTCAAAAGAGCGCTCCAGAAAAGCTCTTTGTAAAATAGCTCGCGCTCGCGAGCCGGACCGGAGCCCAAAAATTTTTACTTAAAAGCTCTCGCTCGCGAGCTGGAGCCAAAAAAATTTTCTTATAGGCTCTGGCTCGTGAGCCCGAGCCGTTAAATAGCTAGGGCTCGCGAGCGAGCCATTGTACCGCTCCAGCTCTTCATCATTATATATACAAGTTTTGGGTTTTTTCACTGTGTTACTTAATCGGTGTAATTTTAGGGTTAGGAATATATGAAAAAAAAACTTTTACGAAAGCTACCCAAATCAAATTTATGACATGTGTTAATTAATTAAATAATACGGAAATTCTAGGAAAATCAAGGTAGAAAACGAGTTTTTATTTAGGTACAGGTTTGCTTCTGTAATTTATATTTACCTTTTCCCTGTAGATATCCGTCGTAAAAAAACTAAAAACTACATTTTCGGTACACTTTAAGTATTGCAATTTATATATTTTGAGCGTTGTTATAATATATAAATTTATTTTTTTGGGCAAATAAAATTTCTCCGAAGAATAAAATCATAATATACAGAGTTGGTATACTTTTTATGTTTTATCTCTTGAACCCTAATATAGAAATAAAAAAAAATCGTCTTTCATTATTGAAACAGGTCGGTAATTTTAATTCCTAAGAATGAGCAAGGGACAGTGTAAACAAAACAAGAAAATTGTTCATGAGCAAAGAAGAGCCAAAAGAAGGGAGCTCGCAGCTCCCGCTCGCGAGCCCGAGCATTTAAATAGCTCCGGCTCGCGAGCGAGAGCGTTTAAAAGTTTTTTTGTTGGCTCCGGCTCGCGAGCCGGAGCTATTTAACGGCTCCGGCTCGCGAGCGGGAGCATTTTAAAAAAATTTTTTGGCTCCGGCTCGCGAGCGAGGAGCTGGGAGGCGCATCAGGAGCCGCTCGTGAGCGAGCATTTACGTACCTTGGTATAAATATAAAACTGAATAAATCAGAGTTAATTTTGAACTCTAGTGGTGCTTATCTTTCTTAAATTCTAACTCAGAGCTCTCTTAGCTCCCAAATGGCTGCACCTCGAGGTAATTGAGCTCTTTAGCTCTTACTATAATTTTAGTAATTAAGCTCCTTATAGCTCTGTTAATCTGGTTATCCTAATAGCGAGCTCCGTAGCTCCTACCTGCCAAGCAAATTGTCAGTCAGCACTTTGCGAAGCACTTTGAAAATTATACAGAAAACTCGTACATATTCTTTATATCGGCGGACTTAAAAGGCGATAAAAGCACACATTTTCAACACGATATCAAAATGAACTCCTGGAAAGCACTGTTGATAGAAGAGACTTTTGTGGGAGTGAATTTAGAACTGACCAGGAGTCTGATAGAGGTATAAATAAATTGGATCAAATATATGTATTTGATCGTATTTGATGAAATATTTCACGGAGGTTGATATTTTCGGCGAAATACTTATATTTGATTGTATGATAAATTTGACCGTGTAGGGCGATATTTGATAAAATTGTTTCATTTTCTAAAATATTGTCATGTGTGCTTGCTGCTCTGATTTGTCACCTAAAAAGTAGTTATGCAAATGAAAAATATATTGTATTCTATCATCACTATAACGGGTTTTCTGATATTTTCTTAAATAAATTTGTTTTTGTTTTTAATTATACAAAATAAATTTATTTTTAGTAACCTTAATTTCGTATATCGCTATCAAAACTTTGTCAATGCTTTGTATTGTACTTAAAAATTTCAAGTCTTCGAATGAGTTTACTGAAGAGAGAAAATGGAAGGCTATTGTTAATCTTTGATATACTAGAAACGGAAGGCTACTTTAATTTTTGATATTCTGGTGTATGTATAATCTTCATATTTGCGCACTGTTTTCTATTGCGAATAATTCATTAAAAGTATCAAAGTACATTCTTAAGGAATTTTTTAAGTTACAGAGTCCCTCGGAAGATGTTCATGCATGAGCTCGACACTTCCTAAAAAATAACATTTTTTATTCATATCTTGCTTTCTTTCAACATTCTCGTCTTCTTTTGTCGTAATTACGAAAATATTGGCTACACAAATCCGTTTCTTCACGAATTAATTCGACATTTCTTCACCGTTCGAATTTTTTTTTCTTCCTAAATTTGAACCACTTGAAGTAGTAAACAATATACAGTGACCTTCAATATATATAATATTACTTCTCTTTCAAAAGTACTTCAGTTATAAATTAAAATGAAATAATAAGTTTAAAATTTTAAGATGTGGTGGTTTTGCACTGGAGGTGCGATTTGATCAATTTATTTCTTTAAATTAATGGCCACCTTTAGTCATTTGCTAAAAAGCAAAACTCGTCATGATATTGTCACAACTTTTCACACTTTAATATTTTGACTACATATCTGTAGACCTGAGGAGTATTATCATAGAATTGAATCGTAGATGACTGCTAAAACTAAGAAAAATTTAACTGTAATCATGATTAACAATCATAACTTAATCACTGAAGAATTACTGATATACGTCTGAAAATGTTTTGATGATGGACAAACAATTTCATCTTAGTTTTAATATGAGGCATTAGGGACCTGCTGCTGTTCTTAAAATTCACAAAATAATAAAATCATAAAAGAAAGTCCAGCCGGTAATTATTTTACTTACGCAATGGTTTGAGCCTGTGGTTCCTAGATTACATTTTTTTATGTCGAGGGAAAAAGTCAAAAATGATAACGATAATTGTCCAAGTTGCAAAACTAAAATTATCGAAGAAAGCCTCTAGTTATTTAGATTGTGTGAAATAGTTTTACATGTAAGATGGTATTTGTAATTCGCGTGTCAGAAATTTCGCACAATTTTACAATGTTGTGGTATACTCGTGCTAATAGTATTCAAGAAACCGCCTCATGTTGCAGATAATAGTTTGATAAATCAACGTAACACTGTCACACCTGTACAGTTCCCGCTACACTTTACGCTGATTTTATAACTGCTTTAAATAACTTTAGTTGTTATTCTTAAGCGCTAAGCGAAATGGCACTGGAAAGGAGCATGATATATTCACGTGGATGATATGGCGAAATGAGAATTTCTGAAACACTTTTCAAATTAAAACTCTGAGAAATCTCCAAGTAAGGCGGATCTGAGTCTGTAGCCGCATCGTGATGATACTATTCAGCTTGACTCATCCTTGTCCTGTACTCCAATGGAAGAGGTTAAGGAATTTATTAAAGTTGCAGCTGTCGCTTTTGTTTCGGTTTCCTTCCTCTTTTATTTTTCTGTTGATTTCATCCTGTGGCTTCAGCTCACCCAAGCATTATGGGAAGATTTGCATACTTCAAGGATCCAGATGTGCTCACCACCATGAAATGCAATTCCAGCAGAACGAGCTTTCATCGGACTAAATTCACACATTCATTGTGCTGTTGGTCCATTCGTGTATTCTATACTTGTGAATTGACGTATCCGCATTTGGGTACGGCTGTTTTCTCACAAAAGGACAGAAGTCAGTGGCGATATACTTAGAAAACTCTACCAGACAGAGTCCTGAACTCTGAAGGGATATCATTCAACACCTAAGCAACGAGTATACTTCTAGCTGACATGTCTACGCCTCACCTCATCACCACTGACTTGCAACAATGGACTGAGTGATTTGCGATTTCATGTGGCACAACTATTATGTTTCTGTATATCACCGTTAGAGCACCCTTTAAAACTTTTACGACATAAAACATATGTAAAATTCAACCAATCAGATAAAATTTTACACCCGAAAATCGAATTAAACTAAAAAAATATATTTTATTGTGTCCAAATGATATTTTAATCGCTTATAAGGAATTAAACTCATTCCGACTTTAATTTTCAAAAGTTATTTTTAACTGAATCCTTCGTATGGGCAAGAGTGACGGAGCATGGTAAACACTATCTTTACCTGATTCTTTCTGCCGTGATTGCATCTGCAGCCAAAATAAAAACATTAAGTAGCATACGAAAACGTTTAGAAAGAAATATTTTATGTTGGTAGCTCCCACTCTGCCATAGGGTGGAAAAGAAAACTGTAAAACTTGTGCCATTCTTTCCTACAGGAAAATGGCAATACGCTCAGTCCATTATAATAAGTCAGTGCTCAGTCCAAACCTGCAGGCCACGTCTGTCAGACCGTGGCTTGCAGGCAAGCTGCAATTTTGCCACAAACTATCAGTTCACTATTCAAAAGGAGTTGTGCTTTTTGTATTTTATATTGTTTTTATTAAACAAAAAACCGACAAATATTAACAAAAGATTTTGGGGGAAGAATTGGCTTCTGGAATGCAAAAAATAGTCGCATATGAGTTAATTATACCAAGGCGTGGGAAGTACTACAAAAAAGATTTCACAACAAGCGGGCTCAAGTCAATACACACTTAAAGGCTTTATGAAGACGAACACCAATCCAAACGGAATCAACTCATACCATCCGCTCTTTTCTAGATCAGACAGAAGAAAGCCTTCATGTACTGAAATATTTAGAATTACCTGTCGAACATTGGGATGCAATATTAATTCATAACGTTGTTCAACGCCTGCCATCAGAGACACATCAAATATGGGAGCAAGAACAAGGCAGTAAGACATTAATATGCCATCATCTAGTGTCAGGTTTTCATTCTATAGAATCCATTCAAGTACGTCAAAACTTGAAACTATTAGAATATGGACGACAAACACCATATCAATTTTTACAACAAATGTCAACCGTGTATTATTTTCAACGGCACTCGTTTACATTGAGGAGCCAAACGGACAGAAACATCAAATGAGAGCTCTGATAGATTCAGTTCTCAAGTTTCCTTCATTACAAAAGCGGCAACTAAACGTATACAGTTACAACAAAAACCCATAAACGTCAATATAATTTGGCTACGTACAACCCAAATAGCTTCCGTAAGGGCCCAAACGTCAATCAAACTAAGGTCGCTCCATACAAAGTTCGAAACGAACATGGACGCATTCATATTGTACAAAATTACAGATTTTATACCAGCTGCACAATAGACAGCAGCAATAAGCTTTATCTGCAGCATCTGCTATTAACAGATCCAAAAATTTATACGCCTGGACCAATTGACGTATTGCTAGGAGGTGACATCTACGCCGAAGTAATAGAAAGCGGAGTTATTCAGAGTTCACCAGGAGAACCCACAACACAGCACACTCATACTCAGCCAGGTTGGATTCTTATGGGTAAAACTAAACACAGTGACAGTACCAATGGCATTAACACGCTCACTGTCCAAGTGACAGAAGATGATAAGCTGAATCAAAAACTAAAAAAATTCTAGTAATTAGAGGAAATTCCGCAAAGAATAACCCATCCCGATTCTGAGTTACATAAGAAAAACAACAAAGACTCTCATCAACGCTTGAGCCATGGAGCCTACCTAGTCAAATTACCCTTGAAAGAGGAAAATGGACCTGAACTAGGTCAAACCAGACCCATGGCAATAAAACAATTTTTTAAACTTGACAAACGTTTGAAAAAACATCCAGAAATGTATACAGAATACGAGGAATTCATAAAAGAATACTAACAGCTGGGACACATAAGAGAAATACCGTCAGTCACAGAATGTAAATTCCTTATAATTGTTGTAAACTATTAGTCAGTGGTAATGTAACTTTATTATAATTACTTAACAATGTTAGTAAATGAAACTCTTAGTAAGTAAAAATTGTTAGTCAGTGTAGTCAGTGAAACTATTAATCAGTGGAACTGTTGGTTCTATATATGTCACAGAATCTAAATTTATTATAATTATTATAAGCTGTTAGTTAAAATATAAATAATTAAATTAAACATTTAATTATTAAAAAATTATATTAATTTTCAATCGTTCCACTCGCGATAATGAGCACCATGTATTAGATAGAAAAACAAACTTAATGGGGAATCCCATGATAATGACACATTGGAAAAGTGATCGCGAACAACAACAGTTGCAATTTTGTGCAAGGTAAGTAATTAAATGTATTTTAATATATTAATAATTTATAACACAAATAAAAATTAATTTCAGGACAATGAATAACAATAGAATTTTCGAAAGAAGAGCGGGTGTTGTAAATAATGCGGCAGCAGGTAAAATTTTAATAAAAATTATAAAAATTGTGATATTTTATATGAACATAATATTTAGCACCACCACCACCACCACCACTCATTTCTCATCTCCCCTCGAAGCTCTAAGTTGACATCAATATTTGTGCCATATCTAAGGAAAGGTGGTGGTTGGTGGGAGAAACCTTGGTGGTGGCGTTTGCGAATGGATTAAGTTTGTTAAAGTAAACGAACTGAGCGATTCATGTTTTTGTGTAAATGGAAGATTCCCAATTTCTTTAGCTGGAAGAAATTTTAGGTAGCCAGGCGGCTGGTAATTTGATATGTTGCTTAAACAAATACAGCCGAGTAAAGCAGACAAATTGATCGATAAATGTTTTTTGTATCTTGGAGTTTGTATTGAAAAGTCCTACATTTTATGAAAAATTGTTTTTTATTTTCAATAAAATTTCTCAATGAGTCACGCTGTTATGAGATTTGATTGACCCCGATATCATAGTTCACATGAAGGTGATAAGAACATGATAATTTTATCTTCATACTATTGGGGCAGGTACATTGTTTTCTTACCATTAAGCTGAGATTGGGTTAAATTAAAAGCTTTAATGAAAGGAGGCTGTGTTATGATATTAATGTAGTATGATATCTTGTCTGAGATGAGTAGTGGAAGTTGTATGGGAGCTACGAGTAAGCAATAAAAACCTAATCAGCAATATCGCTTGATATTTATTTTCTCTAAAGCATCACCTGAATGGTGTTGTATGAAGGAAGAAATAGTTGATAATTCTCCAAGTCCATAGTCAAGATCGTGGTGGGGATTGAGAGGGGATACTGTTAGGTATTCATTAAGTTAAAAGTTTTGATGGATGGTATGTCGTATTTATCTCCTCGAAATGGTGTTGTACGAGTATCAGGAAGGAAGAGGAAAAGTTGATCACTCTTCAAGCTCAATAGTGAAGACCGCGATGTTGAGAGTGGGTGTTTGGAATGATATAATTCTAGTAGGATATGGAAGTATTATTTATTCATCTTTAAATCTTATCATGAAAGTATTAGGTTGGGAGTGGATAAAATTAAAAATTTTGATGAAAGAAGGTGGTGTTATTATATTAATATAGTATAGTATGTTGTCTTAGATGAGTACTTGAGAGCTGTGAGTAATATGTGGAATATGTTGTAGATGATTTATGAAAGTTGTAAATGTAAGATTTGCAATTCCTTTACTGAAACAACAACAAATGTAAATAATATACAGCAAATACATTTTTCACACAATATTTATTCATATAAAATTAATTATTCACTTTTAAATCTTAAGTTATAAACTTTTTCTCTATGTTTCACATCGAAATTTGTTTACAATATAACTGAAGTTCTATAAATCTATCTTGGAAGCGGAAGCGATCCAGAGGGAATGTCTTCAATGACTTTCTGCGTTAGGCTATGAGAATTCCATAGCTAAAACCAATGTTATTTCTTATGGAGGTAAAAATTCACTTTTGTAACTATGTCGCTCTGACACATCATCAGTCTTGCTCTAACACCTTAGGAAGCTTTAGTACCGTGCATTGCAACCATCTCAATCTAACACTCTCAGCGATAGGTCAATTAAAAATAAAAATATCAATCGCTCTAATAAATGAATGTTTTTCTACTAAAAACAGTGGCACAAAACGGCATATGGAGAGCTGTATTTCACAGACAAAATCTCCCTTACAAGAACAGCTTGGAGTTTATCCTGCGTAGCCAATTACGCTGGCTGAGGGAAGGCGAATTTCAAACCGAGTACTTCTTTCAGCGAATATCAAACCGAGTACTTCTGCCAGGTAACTAGACGACGTATTTCTTCTTGTAAAATCAAATCGACAAGTCCTTAACGGTCAACAGTTATCAGTATATATTCTAGATAGGTGGCTAATAAGAACGTGTTAATTTCATCTTCATAATATGATCTTGTTGTGGGAATAGGAAGGTAGCAAGCTGTCATCAGAGCCGTTAAGCAATTATCTGACCTTTTTAAAAGCTGTTAAGCGGTTACAAGTCCTGTTTAAAAAACTGTTTAGCTATTATCTGACCTGCTTAAATGCTATTAAGCTGTAATCACAGCTGTTTGAAAAGTTGTTAAGCTGTTATCAAACCTATTTGAAAAGCTGTCTAGTTGTTATCAGACCTGTTTGAAAAGCTGTTTAGCTATTATCAGACCTGTTTGAGAAGCTGCTATCAGAGCTGTTTGAAAAGCAGTTTAGCTGTTATTAGACCTGTTTGAAAAGCTGTTTATCTGTTGTAAAACCTGGTATGAAAAGCTGTATAGAATCCCCTGTGACGCAATTGATTATGAGGAATTAAGGCTGCAGCCTCCAAGACACACACTTCCGGGTCAAGTTTAAGGACAAGATGCCCTTCCGGTTTCAAAGGTGATGCCAGAGGCCAAGGTCACACCTACGTGTCAACGTGTTTTCTCACGCCAGCGCTCAACCAAGCATTCTGGGTAATAGGCTCAACCGCCCGATTGGGAGCCTTCTGTAGTAGGCAAATATTATAAAAGAACGCTTTCAGTAATTTTGGACCTAGTAGAGAAATTGAATAGAAAGAATAACATCTATAAAATATCATTATTGATTTATTATAAATTAAAAAATAGTAACATTTAATTCTTAGTGTATCATTCTATGGTTGGGCTTCCTTATATCAATATATCTATAATTATAATATATTCTTTATTTTCCAATAATGTGTATCTTACACTTAAGACTTAGACTATAATAAAATTAAAATAAATTACTTCAATAAATGGAACTATAGTTATATGTAATACATTTTTTTATTTACAATTCACTAGACTTAGATCACATGTTTTCTGCGGCTGCTCCTTTTTGCTCTGATGGAATTGAGTTATGTTTCCCAATGGTAGTATATCCGTTGTTCTATTAACAATTAATTCTATGCTTGGGCTTCCTTAATCCAATATTAGTTTTTTGTTTCTCACATTCAGGAATATGTGATGATAATTCTTTAGCAGAATAAAAATAGAACAAACATCTATCAATCACATATATAAAATCTGGCTTTATGTTTGGAAGTTTGTTTCCATGCAAGCCGTGAAAGAATCTTAATCCAGCAGAAATGAAACCTGTTATTACTTTCATCATCATCATCATCATCATCTTCATCATCATCATCATCATCATCATCATCATCCTGCTCATAATTATTTTGTATCATTAATATTTAGATTGACATGTGTTTCGTTGGTCTAAGTAGAACAGTGCTGAAGGAACGCTCTTTCTTTATTGATATATAGTTCTAGTCTTCAAATTGTTTAATCTTCTTAAGCGTCATAGGAAATGTTATTTCACTTGAATTTAGCACAGTATAATAATGTGGATATAATGATGTCCTACAGGAGTTAATATTTACAGGGTATATCGCTGATGTTACGGCCCAAGTGAAGTATAATTTATCAATATTTTTTTTTTATTTTCATACAAGCTTGCTTTAAAGCAATCTCCTTCGGAAGAGGTATGAACGAAGTTCCTCGGTGCTGTTCAAATTTGTTGATATGTACATTGTTGTTGTTGATATTCAATTCCGATTCAATTCCATTTCAATTACAAATCAGTTCCAATTCAATTCCAATTGAATTCAAACTCAATTCCAATTCAATTCCAAATCAACTCCAATTCAATTTCAACTCAATTCAAACTCAATTTCAACTTAATTGAAATTCACTTCCAAATCAATTCCAAATCAATTCCGACTCAATTCTAATTCAATTCCAATTAGCTAATTGAACAAATGTCGCTAATGTCTCAAAAACCAAAGCTCGTAGAGGATTCCTGATGAAAATTTCGTCCCCCCCGCTAGAACTAATAACCCACCACCTAGAATCCTTTGGCATGAACAAAATCAATCTTAGTGTTAATCTTAATTATTACTAATATTAATGCAAAGACAAATAGCTAATATCTCGAAAACCAAAGCCCGTAGAAGATTTCTGATGAAAATTGCAATACCCCTCCACCGCCCCACCAGCTAGAATCCATTGGCATAAACAAAAATCTCCTAGTGTTAACTTTAATTATTATAATGTTAAATCAAAACGAAAGCCTAAATTTAGGCGTAACACTTGAAAACAGCAAAACCCTAATCCAAAATTCTAAATTTAGCGCTCCACGGTGAAACAAGAAAACAGCAAAACCAACGCATGTTGGTAGTACCGATTAATGCTGCTAGGGTGCATTCATGGCCAAATGGCACATCCAAGACATAAGCCTGTCAAGACTTAATGGGACATCCAAGATATAAACCAGTACAATCAAGACCCAATTGAGCATCCAAGACATAAACCAGTAAAGTCAGGCCACAAGCACATATTTAGTATAGACTCAACCACCTAGCGACGGTGGCGCCATCTTTGGCGAAATACTGGAAACAAAAACTGTGCGTCAGAACTGTCATAGCGTAACTACTTAAATTTTATGTCGAATTAGTAGTAGCTCTAAAAAAAAAAACAAGTGAAAAGTGTTATATTTAGAAACACAATTTTAATAAGATCACCATACGTAACAGAAAGTTTTACTTATAATTAAATCCACGGAGTAGTTTCAATTCTCGCTTGCGATTATTGTGTGGCATAACATATTCATTAAAGTTATGCATGTGTGATTTAATCTACTAAAGGCATCACTACTCCTCGAAATCTGTGAACAGTACACGAAATACTTACTTGCTCTATTAACAGTTAAGAAAATATCTAGCTGCTCAGGCGGCGATATAGCCAGTCTCTAAAGATATTTGATCCGTAAAGCGAAGTCTTCATTCGAGTAGAAAGCAAAAGAAGAGAATACAATAAATCCCGAAGTATTGTATAACAAAGCCTCTTTTATCTTGTGATCGACACAATTGAAAATGGACTGGTCGTTCGATTTGAACAAGTATTAAAATTCAATGACACGACAATTTTTCATAAAATCAAAATAATTCGTTGTTAACGCGAAAAAAAAGGTGGTTAATTGATAATCATAAGTAAACTTATTTTTATAAACTACTTTGTAACTAAATACAAAAAAGAAAAATGCCAACCAAAATGTTAGTCATCCTCACGTTAAAAAATTCGCACGGCCCCACACTATGAGAATTTGACAATTTAGCGGGGCAAAATTGTAAATTATATCCAATCAGCTTCTATGCGTATGATTTGCAAAATCATGTATTTAAAGTAATTAAGGATTACAATAAACTAATAAATACATCGGTTTCTTATAAAAAAAAAAAAAACAAATGCAGCACATCTATAATAGAGAATAAAAATGCATTTTTATTGGAAAAAGAACTTTAATTCAATTCAATACAAAAAAATTTATTAATGTATCCCCTAGCTTAAGCTGCACACATCTTTGGACCTTTCGAAAGTAAAATGGTAGTAGAATACTAGAAATACATTATAGTAAACGAAATAAAAGAAATTATTAACATAATAATTGAATAAATATAATAGTTGTAAAAACACAGTATACAGTAATTGGTAAACAGACATGAATGCATATCAATATGATACCCTAAATGAATGCGCGCTTATAAATTGGTATGGTCCGACATCTGTGCAAGTTTGATTTTTGAAGTGGTTTTTCGCATATAATTCTAGAAGAGTTCGGAGGACAGAAAGATGATTAAGTATATCACATTCCATAGGATTTCATATTCTGAAGAAGTTACCAGTACTCTAAAAACGTCTAGAACTAACCATTTTCACAGAATAAGTAAAACCATTAAATTTTCATATGACAACACAAACCCCTTCTTGGTATTGTCATATGAAAATTTAATGTTTTTACTTATACTGTGAAAACGGTGAACGGTGCGTGAAGTAGCCCTTTTTAAAGCTATATTAACTATTTTGTAAAAAAAAAGCTCTGTATAAAATTTCTGCTCGGAGCATCGACGCGTTATCAGGCAGCGTCCAAGTATATAGTGAAAACCGAAATTTTACTTTTTGTTTTAAAGTCCATGTGCAAAATTCCAGCTCTCTAAGTACACACGTTTTCAAATTGTCGTGAGAACGGACAGACATTCAAAAATCAATTTTTTTACTCTACCATCATTATTACGTGTTACAAACGGAATGATATACTATACTTAGTATAGGTACCCTATGATTTCATCATATAGGGTATAAATACCACACTGGAGACAAATGTATGCCCAATTTTTATAGCTTAACACTAGGGGGAGCGTGTATGGTATAATTTGACTTTTCATAAGAGATATAAGCGCGACTAAAATACGGTTTCATCTGGTAACACGAATTCATTACAAAGCGATTTTATTTGAAATTTTAAAAAATGAACGGTGGAAAATCCGTATAATTGCGGAATTCCATTCACCAAGGCATAGAATGTTTTTTTTTCTCCCTTAACTTATTTCGAATGCCAAATATATTTTATGTTATGTCCCACTTATCTTCCGCTTATTCTCTATTATTACAATAGCTAGTTAGTGTGTGCTCCCTTCTCTACCGTTATGAAAGTACCCGAGCTGGGTTTTGCACCATATACCTAGTAGCAGAGAACCGTACTACTCATGTATATATCTAGACATAAATATTCTCATTCGATAGGGATGTAAATTTATTTCCTTGTTAAAGAAAAGCTTGTCCCCAAGTGTAATAAGTTACGCATCCGGAGCGAACGTGGTTTGAAAATTAAAATCTCGAAAATAATCCGGACCAGTGAAACTAGAAAGTCTTATATGCTGCAGGGATGTAAACGTTTTGTCTATGACCAAGTAAATTCGTGCGTGATCCTATATGGGACGTGTAAATGTTCCCTTACTCGTCCTTCTTTTATCTTTTTTTTTTTTTTGTTTTTTGTAAAGGGGATGTTTCGTGCGTTTATACTCATTAAGTCACGGTTAGTAGTCTAGAAAGGGAACGAAGACATCACTTACAGTTACAGTTTTTTTTGTTTTTTTTTTTTTTTGTGAAAGTATTCCGTAACATACGGGAAAGAGGACAGCTTTCGATGACATTCTTTCTCTTCTAAAAAGATAAAAACTTTCAACCCACGGAAAAACATTTAAACTTGAACCTAAGCGCTGAGAATTGAGTTTTGGGTCCTCCTGTTACCTAAGATATACTTATAAATGTATATATAAGAGCAGTTTGTGTGCGGCAATGTCTAACAGAATTGAGATTGTCTAAGTTTTCTTAAGACTTTTTGAGTTAGGTTCCAATCGTGTCCTGTGCAAAACTTTTTCACTTCTAAAGTTGTTGGAAATTCCTGTCTTTTCTCCATAAGTATTTATTTGCCTTCAATTTCTGTGAAAATAATTTCAATTCGAAAAACACTGGTTGCGGAAGGTATAACAACTCTATAAACTTTTGGTATGGATTTACGAGTATGTTTATGTATAATCCTTTAGACTCCCAAATAACTTTGATTATTATTTATCGTATTTTGTGTGCATAAGGGAGATTAGATGTCACAATGTTACGAGCTAAGCACAGGGGAACAACAACTGAGCGAAAACCTATCAACACCAATAAGGTTCATTCTTTTGTGACATATTTAAAATTAGCTACAGATAAGCTTTGAGTTTTATTAGTTTTATTATTAAAGTTGACCTTTCGAAAAGAAGTAATCCAATCGCTTATGCATAATCAGATTGGATATGGTAAAAAAGAAACCCGAATTTCGGAAACTCGGATATTACTGTAATTTTACATAAGAAAGCTACCTCTTGGAATGACACATTTTTGGATGAAAGGGATTCCTATACTTGAGTAAATGAAGCCTGAAGCTTCAATTACTTCTACCTTATTGATTGCAATGATAGATTTATCAAGCGGTTGAATGTTGACTGTTCCTCTATGTGATGCTGCTTGCATACCTCACCACCATCTAGTGTTGCTGGCTCCTTCTATCTTTATGATGATACCAATAAAGCATGTTTCATCATGTAATTATATATTTTATAATTAATTAGTTTTTAATTTACAAATTGTAATTTCTAAATTTCATATGCTACATATATATTGTATGCCATGTTACATTCGATATTCAAAAATTGCGCTTAAGTTTATGTACTACTTTTACTTGTTATACTGTTCTAAAAATAGAGTTCAGTGAATATTTGGTACTAGCAATTGTTGTAAAAATTTGTAGCTTCTCTCTTGTATTCTAACCTTCAAGCAATAGACATCTTGGCAAGAAATGTATTTTGTGATTATTCGACACAAACTGCAAAAAAGCTTGCATATTACTCAAAAATTGAATTTCGTTATCGCCGTAGGCGGCAAGGTTTCTTGTTCAAAGCAAAAAAAAGGAAAAGAAAACGTCCTGAGTAAACCAATGACTCGAATTCGTAAGTTCGTATATTCACGGAATAATCGCTGAGTATGAGAAACGTAAACGTGTTTCACTAGACGAAATCAAGGTTATACTTTTTAGGTAAATAAACAAATAATTCTTTATTAAAAGAGAACAAGTGAGACCTACCTCTTTAATTTACACCTACTCCAATGTAATACTTATAGTAAACTATGGATTTCACAAAAATTTGATTCTACGTTAATCTATGTCATACTGGCTAATTAAAAACTAAAGATAGATACTTATTAGAAGAGATAAAAGCAAACTAAAAGTAAATTTGGAGAAATTGAGTAACAATATTCAATAATGAACAATAATTAGATAGACTAACATGCTAGAACAGTAATGAAATGATGATCTCTTGAAGCTAACAGGACAACGGGTTTTTCTAATTTCAAATGGAAGGATATTCCACACACAAACACCGTAAGTGAAAAACAAACGAGTGCTGAAATGCAATTTATGCCGCGGTATAAGTGGTACTCTGCTACGAGCTGATGTGAAATAGATAACACTATCACGCAAATAGCTAGGGTACATAGAATATACTACCCTAAACATCATATAGGCAATTTTAAATCGAATAAAATTAGCAAGCGAGCAAACCAGTATACTTTTCACGTATTCGAAAATATGTTCACGTCGGCGAAGCCCGTAGATGTAACTGTCACATGAGTTATATCATAGATGGCACAAGAACTAGATGTCGCATGCCATACCAGAGCAGAGTATACAGATTGTGAAATGGGTAGTGCGTTCTGGAATGGACCATAACATGTTTTAGAGCTTGCCGAAAGAAAATGTTTTTATAATAGCAGTTTTGTATACATTTGATCGACTTGCTCAACACTTCAGATACGAAAAAATATGAATCACTCGACGTATACATCATTTCAAATGTTGTGGTCCATCCCGGAATGGACCACTCAGCCATATAAAATTTGTATACTTTTTTGGTACTGCATGCGACATCTAGTTCTTGTGCCATCTATGGTTATATGCAACATTAATTCTATTACAGTATGTAGTATTCAGGTTGCAAAAGAACTTCACAGCCAGAAGTTATATCTGGTAGAAACTGAACTTTCACAAGACGAATCTTTGTGTCTCTATGAGTGTGGGATGCATGTCGTAATATAAACCGCCGTAAATTTCTCCAACCTGCATACTGGTGAGCTTCTTCCAATTAAGAGTTGTGTCAAAATACGCACCCCGAGATGCCGAACTGATTCAGTGAATCGAGAGAGAGACATATTGAGCAGATGAGACTTATGGACGTGCTTTGTAAAGATAAGTACAGATTGCGACTTAGCAGGATTTAGAGTAAGATTGTACAATTTTCCCAGCTAGAAATAAGTTCTTAGTCCATAAAAGCTTTGGTTACATTTAGATGTAGGTCAGCTAAGCAAGTATATAGGTATAACTAGACATCATCAGCATACAGTTTAAGGGAACATTGTCTAGAAACTTTCACCAGGTCATTTATGTTGAGACAAAACAGTAAAGATCTCAAATGCTTATTGTTTCATGCTGGGAAAAATTCATTTTAAAAAAGAAAACGAATGTCTAGAAAACAGTTCGCCTCGCTCCTTTTCCAGTTCATAACGACCGAATATTTGCTTTTCACCTATCAACATCAATAACTTGAACCTTCATGGTGGTTCGTAAAGAATGTGCCTCTCTGGACATCGAGGGGTGTTTTGACAGGGTCACCCCCGAGTCGCTGTGTGATGGAGCTCGTCGGCACGGTGCTGACCGCTTTTTGTTGCGATAAATCGATTAAATGTTAAGGCGACGATATTTAAGGGTGGATTTGTTTGGCCGAACCTCCCTCAGTGTGTTGCTTTCCCCGATACTCTGTTGCTTGACTCACTCACAACGTTACTAAAAAATGTGTTATTTTCATTTGAAGCGATGATATCCCTCTGTTCACCTCCAGGCACAACATGGCTTCTGCTTGTGCTTGCATGCAACGAGTCCTAAATACTGTTGAAGACTGGTGCATCCGTCCTGATAAGACAGTGAATCCTACAAAAACCAGTTTGGTGCTCTTTTCCAGAAGAAGTTAGCTTGGGTGCTTTGTTTTTGAAAAGCTCTTTGGACACAGCTTGCATGGCTCTACCCATGCCAAGTACCTCGCAGTATACCTTGACTCGAAACTGACGCGGGGATTGCACTTAGAGAAAAAAGTTAGTGTGGCTATGAGGATCATCGCTTAATGTCGAAGAAACTGTAGCCGCACACGGGGCATAGGACCGAGGGTTGTGCACTGGACGTACACCTCCGTTCTTAGACCCATTCTCAAATTTGCCTCCCTTGTATGTTGGCGGAGGACGCTTGTGGGGACTGCGATCCGGAAGCTAGCAGGCTTGTAAAAGCTTGCAAAAGCTTACCTGCCTGTGAATTAAGGGCTCCATGTGATCTACGACTAATGCTGCCCTTGAGGTCTTACTTAATCTGCCACCCCTGGATCTTGTCATTCAGGCAGATACTGAAGGGGTTTGTGAAGATTGCACTCACGGAGTGTTGGGAGGACGATTGTACTGGTTCTTCCCATTGCTACTTGGCGTGTGGGCTGGAACTGGAAAACCCTCTGAGCAGCATGCCAAGTGATGCGATGTTATCAGAGCGTTCTTCCGAAAGGGAATTGCTCTATAAATGTTTACCGACGGCCCTTCCACTAAAAAAAGTTTTTTAAATTATGCAGGATCAAGTTTTCTATCAACTGGCATCAGTACTTTCTCTCCGAAAATGATGAAAACTTGCAGGAAAAAAGAGGAAAATTCAAGAAAAACGCTTTTCCGGAGTTTTTCAGACCACGGAAGCGTTTGAGCGTTTTGCAACCTAAGACAAAGTTGTAAAGAGAAATGAGTTGCATAAAGTTGCTTTCGTGGAAAACTCCGTGGAAAACCCGGAAAAGCGGGAAATCATCGGACAAATTTTCATCGATATGATTAGTGATAAATCTGTTTCAGGAAAAATGCAGAATTTTACAATTTTTCTGTAAAATTTTCCGAAAATTTCCGGAATTTTCCGACTTTTCCGAAAAATTTTCCGACAAAAAAGTTTTATAAGCTATGCGGAATCATTTTTTTCCATCCTACTGGCATCAATACTTGCTCTTCAACAATCATAAAAACTTGCATGAAAAATCGAGGAAAATTTATGTCAATTTTTAAAAAAAATTCTAGTAATAGGAAAAGTCTGTGAAAAACATGAAAAATCGGGAAAATTCATGTTATATGGGATCAAGTTGGAATACAGCTAAAAAGCGCTGTTTAAAACATAATTTGAATTTCAGAAAACCGTTGCAGTACTTCAACGATTTGATACTCGAATAAATTAATTGAAAAACTGGTAAATCTGTGTCCTTTCAGCCGTCATAAATTTTTTTTTAAATATCTCCAATAAGAATAACAATTTAGTTAACGTGAAAAATGCAGAAAATAAAATAAGTAAAAAACGAGTTTTCAAACAAAACTGAGGCCAAGCCGCATGAAAAAGTAGAAAATAAACTTTTCTTCACACAGAGAGGTGAACTCAGATTTTATTCGCTGACAATCACCGATATATGTCAGTATGATCAATCAGAGGCAATAAGTGATTTGATTCATGAAGAGAAAGAATAATCAAGAGAAATGTCCCAATCAAAAAATCTGAGTCCACCTCTGTGTGTGAAGAAAAGTTTATTTTCTACTTTTTCATGCGGCTTGGCCTCAGTTTTGTTTGAAAACTCGTTTTTTACTTATTCTATTAGAATTACAAACCTAACATGAGTTTTACTCAAATTCAATGAGAAAGATACCATATGGGTTAAACAGACTCTATGTTCAATTTCTATGATCTTGAGGGATATATTTCCACTGAGGATATGATTAAAGCCCTACAGCCAAAATTTATGCCATCCACGCTTAATATGACTTTCAGAAGGTAGTAATCATAAAAATACTCTGGCATTATACATACGTTCATAGCTACCTAAGTACGTATATTGAATTTGATTTGCAGAAACTTTCATTGTTATCATCGTAAATGTTTTCATTGCATTATCTGCAAAAGTTTTTTCCGCGAAAGTTTTACTTTCTTTAACGAGCGTATGAAAATTTTTCGAATAATTTTGCACTGCTATGGAAAGAGCAGCAAGCGCAAGAGCATTTGATTTCCATTCTTCCTTCCTTCCAGCACGAATGAGCCTCATTAGCATGCATGGGCTACAATTTTGTTGCAGTTGGGCGCACTTCAGTACAAAACTGCAGTTTGGGTTTGCTAAGTGCTCCTAGCCTGTGTTAAAATATATCCACTTGGGTAAGTCTCTACAAATCCCTAATGAAGTGGATTTAATCCGAGCTGACGTCGGTAATTACCTCTATTTTGTTATAAGTCATATATGCATGAAAAAGCTCTTAAAGTTTTCACTGTGCTCTTTGTTTTTCTGTTTCTGGACTTTGAACTGGATAACTAGTTTACAATTCTAAGCTCCGTGAAAATATTTAAATTTTCACTTCGCATCCGAAGCTAACCTCTCAACTCGAAAAAAATATGGAAAATTTTCGCTCCGCTTTCCTTAATACTTTACAATACCATATTCAGGTTTCAACTCGAAATAATATGGCCGAGCTTTAAAAATTTCATGTTCGAGTGAAGTGAATGATGGCCTTATTAATAAATTGTGTTTTAAAACCGTCATCTAATATGGCCTATCCTTTTCTCCCTTTATAAACCCTTGTGGGCAAACGAGAATTATCTTCGCAATGGGCACACCCATGGTACATACATGACACATTTTCTTTGGAAAATTTATTAGTATTGCGTTCGCATGATTTTTTTTTTTTCATATCTATTGATTTTAAACTTGTTTCTTACTAATAATAACCAAGTAAATATATATGTTTATAATCCGAAAAGGCAAATGTATTGTTAATTCTTTCTGTCTTTTATGGAGGACAGGTAGATGATTAGTAGGATTCTATGACATACAAGAAAGAATATGCTGAGCGTGGTTGAATATTCTCTGAATTAATGTATTTCGTGTCTTTTTCATTCTGAGGAATGGATTACAAAAACCCGCAAAACCGCATTTGAAAAGGCCGTTTAGAATGTATAGCTAAACACTATTACTGTGCCTCCCACCTCAAGCAGGAAATATACTCTATATAGTGTAATACTGAACTACGCATAACATAATATTATCAGAGCTCGATGTATAAAAATCTAAGAAATTTCATTGTTAGTAAATCTTTGAACTTTTGTTTTAATTTTCGGCAAGTACTTCTGTTGTTAATTTATTGAGTTGCTTTAGCGCGCAACATTAAATTCTAATTATTTTTCACAGTGAAAAATGGATATTTCAATGGCTACATTCAATGCAATATCGTACGAAGAGCAGGAAGAGTATATTAGAGATGCCTCGAAAGATTCTAAAGAAGACAAAGTTGGAGAAACTTCAATGGCTTTTCTTGTACTTGATAGTAATGCAACATGTGATGAAGACTGACTTCTTCCCCCGACCATGAACCGAGATCGCAATCCTGAAGAATCAGATATTGACGATGTATATTCAAATGAAGTACGAATTCAATGCAGACGTTATCCATGTTTTGTATGGAAACAAAATGCTAGTTGGAAGTGCAGTCCTCCACAAAATGTCAGAATGCCCAGGCATAATATCTTCCGTCATAGATATGGTCCAGCCCAATCAAATCAAACATTATTAACACGTGATACTTTCAAGTGTTTTCTTGACAGTAACATGCATGTGTGATATAATTATTCGGGAAACAAATCGAAAAGAAAGATCTGCCTATGCTGCTCAAAATGTTGAAAATCCCGAAAATCAAAAAACTAAGAAAGAATTGGTGGTAGTAGTTCATCATTCGCACAGTGAACTCACAAGGGATCTGTGAAAGTCCGATGCGTATCTAATCTACAGAGCAACGATGAGTATAAATCGTTTCAAAGCTTTTACCAGATTTATTCGCTTCGACAGTCCGAAGTCGAGGCCAGAGGGAATAAAGGACGATAAAGCAACTGCAATTTTGGATTTATTTATAATATTGAGCGCTAATTTCGCTTCTCAATGCGTATCCACGGACTGCATAACAATTTGATGAACAATTGTTTACTATCCGGGGTCGAACTAAGTTTACCTAATATATGCCGTCAAAATCTTCATAATATGGAATAAAGGTTTGGTGGGTTTGTAATGCCAAAAACTCATTTCCATTGCAAGGTCAAATCCATACAGGAAAAATGGGTATGACAAGCGAAATCAATCAACGAGAACGTGTGGTGAGAGATTCTTGTTTCCGATATATATATTGGTCAAAAAATTGTTACAGACAGTTTCTTCATATCTCTTCCACTCGCACGTTTTCTAATGGCATCGGAGTTATCTTTAGTAGAGAAACTAAAGAAAAACAAAGTTTAAATTCCGCCGCAGATGCTGCCATCTAAAATACGTGAAGGCTATACCACCAGTTTTGGAGGATTTAATGACAACATATGTTCCTACTTTCAAAAAAAAAAAAAAGAATAGGACGAATGGTGGAGTGGATACAATAGACAAGATGCTGGCCACCTATTATCTAAACAAAGAACCTTGCGGTGGCCATTGACTTTCTTCTACAATATTCTAGATGTCGAAGCGCTGGCTGCATACATTGTCTTTATGGAAAATAGTCCATAACCATTGCCAACTGATTCTCGCCGTTCCTTTTTGAAAGATTTGGGGAAGCAACTAGCATTGCGCTCATTCAAACAAAATGTGTATCGAAATTGCAGTGCGATAAATGGGATCGTGAGCGGCCTGGGTCAACCTATAAACATCCCAATTTCGGCAACAAAAAGAATGGCAGCTCTTGCACGGGATGCTTCAGGAGGTCTGGCAGTAGTTGGCAACTGCCATGTGTGCATGTCATTACTTATAAAGAGGTATCGGAAATCGCGATCTCATGTATAATATGCAACCATCCAATTTGCAATGTCCATGTAGTAATATTGAGTAAATGTAGCGAATGCATCTGAAAAGTAATTTTTGGCAAATATTTTAGATAATAATCAATACACTAAACGATATTTTGTAATCACAGATCTATTAGAACCAAGGCCAATCAATCGATTCCCAAATTAAGCTTAGATTCATACTTATATGCAAAACATCAATAAATAGTTTATTTACAAAATCATTCCTTTTTGTTTTTAGTAAATGTTTACCGAGTTATGACAATTTTCACTCAATACGTGCTGTTCGATACCAAATATTTATAGAGGTATTTGGGTACCATGGGTGTACCTCCCAGGGGAAAATTTATAACTGTCGTTTTTCGTTCAACTGACTTTACATTTTAAGTAGAAAAACGGGTTAATTTTCTTAGAAGTACATGATTTATCTAGGGGATCAACTTCGAGACATTATTTTTTCGTAATGAATTCGCAGAAGTAATTTCAAATAGTTACCCAGGTAAGTACCTGGGGTGTCCACAAGGGTTAACAGAAAAGAAAATTTATAGTGCGTATTTACTCTAATAGCAGAAAATTGTTGTTGCTTTTCATTGTGTTCCTGCTGGTTTATAAAACAGGAGAACATTGGTCTACCGAAAAATTTAAATGAATTTTATCTTCTGTATGTATATGCTGTATACATACCACCAGCAATGATTGTAAACCATTTTCTAATCTTTTTATAAAGCCAAAAAAAAATGTCAAACTTTATTTTTTTACTCTTTTGATAAACGGTCACAGAACGCATACTAACGGATTTTATTGTTTTTTAAGGAGGGAACTTGCATCGAAGGTTGAGTATTTCGAATAAAGTCTTCTAACGCTAAAGTTTGTACAGAAAGTTGCTAAGATTATAGAACTCCACTGAGCAGTTCAAATAATAAGTTTAAATACTTTGGTGTGGAGGACTGTAAGCAGTTAAAAGTATTCCCCTAATTTATTGTGTAAATAAATGGACGGTAAGTATGTAGTACATTTAGTTAAACAAGCTTATTCTATTTAAAGTCACATAAACATATAGTAAGTAATAATCTTGAAACTATAAAAAACATATGAGGATAGTTATAATAGGAAAAGTGATTTCCTTTTTTTATTTGGGAAATATTCCTTCCTTAATTTGCTCCACAACATCGCTTCACCTTATGTCTATATTTTTGTACAATGATCGGTATCGACATTGTAGCTTCATTCAGCATTATCATCATCATTATTCATCTACTTGCTTCAGAATTTCTCCCGCTGCGCCATCTAGAGCGTTCGACATTTCGGTTGTTCTTGACAACAAGCTGAATTTATTTTTATTTGGCGTTTTAAGCGACATACAAAATCGTCATTGCCCATAACACACGTTACTTAAGGTAAAGCTGCACGGCGAGAAACTTGGCCTCCAGGCACCAACTGTTAGGTTTCTGGAGACCCAATGACCCGTGTATATGTCGCATACAATTGATGTAACTCAGCTCATCACAAGAAGTCTAGGCATTTAATAAAATGTAGGCGAATAGCGTAACAGTTTGGACTTAATGGATTTTTACATAATTTGTCTAAAATTGTTAGTCATTTCAAGAAATGCTACAAGCCTTTACGCCGCTCGTGGAATACTAACCGACATAAACGAATGCTAGAAGAGCTAGATGTATGGTGAAGGGGGACGTCACGCCCAGCCTTACGAGGCAGCCCTACTAACATACACCCGACTCGAATACACACACATACATAACTAATTGACCATTTGCTCGCTTCCCGATCTAACAAGTAATGGTCCAAGGACAGGCAGGCTACGTGGGTGTGAGGGTTAACGGCATATTCATATTTATATGTAATTCGCCACCTAGACTACACCTCCAGGAGTTCCAACAAATGACGGAAATGACCGCGACACATACGGTGAACTACAAGCCATGTATCTTTGCCGGCGACTTCAATGCATGGGTTGAATGGGGCAGTCGAAACACCAACGGAAGAGGAGACGCACTACTTTAGGCGTTCACCTGCCTACACATTTTTCTGGCAAATTTCTTTAGGGGAAGCAACGGAAGCTCCATAGTAGATCTCACCTTAGCCAGCCCGATACTGGGGAGAGCGTGAGTTGGAATGTGAGCAAGGACTGCACGCATAGTGATCACCATGCTATTGTGTACGAATTCACGAGGCGGAGGGGAACGACAACCAGCGTTTGCTATGGCCGCAGTCAAATAAAAGGGTATGTGTCCAAGTCTATGGACGCGGAAGTTTTATGGGAGGAACTTCGACACGCCAGAGCACCGGAAGGCACTGCGAAAGGACGGGTGAGAATATGAGTACGCGGGAGGCCTCGTGAGACCAAGAGGCCACCACAGGAACGAGATGGAAGGGCGGCAGCATCAAGAACTGCACCATAATCACGCTGGACGTCAAGAACGCATACAACTCGGCTAACTGGGGCCTGATCATGGGAGCATTACAACAGATGGGTTTACCACAGTACCTCCTGAAAATAATCGGCGATTACCTCAGCAACCGGGTGCTCACCTACGATAACGCTGACGAAGCGAAAGAGTACTAGATCACCGTCATAGTGCGACAGGGCTCCGTGCTAGGTCCGATTTTGTGGAGTATCATGTATAACGCACTTTTGAGGCTAGAACAATGCAAAGGGGCAAGTTCCGGCCTCGGTCTATTGGTTGTGGCCAAGTACTTGCTAGAAGTGCAGAGGATCGTAAACCAGAGCGTGGAAATTGTGCGAAAATGGATGCAGTCAGTCGGTCTGTCTCTAGCACAGCGAAGTCCTCCTAGTCAGTAGTCCTAGACTAATGAAGAAGCTGACAGTGACTGTGGGAATTTTCGACGTTGAGTCCAAGGAGGTACTACGCTACCTAGGCGTCATTATTGGTTGCAGGCTGAACTTCAACGCCCAAGTGAAGTATGCATGCGAAATGGCGTCGAAAATATACACTGCCCTAGGTAAGATGCTAGCCTGGCGAGAGTCGTTACGTCATCGCAGCTTTACGGCGCGCAGGTCTGGGCAGACGCACTATAGCTGCAAGTGTGCTGGTGAATGATTCAATCAGTGCACCGACGGACCGCTGTAAGGGTAAGCAGCGCATTTGGAACAGTGTCAGGGGGTGCGCGTGTGTGATACTGGACACGATGCCAATTGATATAGACCCGGATGAGGCAAAACGCATATACGCCATCAAGCAGAGTGAAACCATCACGCAAGAAGGCAGACGAGCATTACGGACTCAGTCGTTAGAAATCTGGCAGAGAAGATGGGACTCTTCTCATAAAGGAGTTACCCGTACTGCTTTGGACGCACAAAGAAGATGAAGACGCGAAGCGCGTGTTGTTCAAGTATGCACGGTTCCGAGAGGAGCGAAATAATTTCAAGTTAGCACCAAACACGAGGGTCAAGGCGGAAAGCATAATTGACGAATCGCTGAAGACGGAGGAGAATTGGAACAACCTGTGCTCCACAGTCAGGTGCATCAACGAGAAGTTGCGAGAGATTGAAAGGACCCGGAGAGACAACATGACGCAAGAGCTCAAAGGCCAAGCCGTCCACCTAAGTAATACCTAACGGCAGTGCCGGTGGACAAACGGCTGGAGAATGGTGGAAGGTGGTTTTTAGTCAGTAAGGAATCTGACACTACTGGTTGCAAGATACGCAGAGCATCCAGTGTCTTATGCAAGATTTTCCGCCTTCAAAAAACACACACACACACATATACGCCGCGCGTGTGTGCTGTTTACAGTGATTCTTTATGTTTTCGCTTAATATGATATTAAAGATCTTTCCAAACTTTCCATTTCACTTTGAATGTTTTTTAATTATATTGCATTTCATCATATACATATAAATGTGTAGTTTCGTACTTAGAACACTACATTCACTCGCCTATCAGGATTAACGAAAACGTAAGTAAAATAAATTTTAATGAAAACGTAATTAAAGTAATTATAAATTAAATGTGACCTTTTTAGTTGGTTTTCCAGTTGTCATAAACTTTGAATCAGTTTATTTTCTCTAAGAAAACGATCGATAACAATTTTCAGCCATTTGCCGTTTACATTAACGATGAAGTTTTTGTCTGCTCCTTGCATTACCTTAAAAGGACCTTCATATGGTGGCTGAAGTTCTTGCTGAAAAATTGGCCTTATTTGTTGCTGGCAGTAAAAACGAATTCGCAATTTTTAAGTAATTTGGAACGTAATATGTGGTAGTAGATTTCTTAGAATCAGTTGGCGTAATATTTTGAAGATATGTATGTACATTTTTTAACAGATTGCTAGATTCTATTACGCTATCATTTATTTTTACGAAAAATTCGCCTGGAATTTCTATGGCTTGCCCGTACACTAAATTTGTTAGAGAGCAATGCAGATCCTCTTTAATCAGGGTACGTACACCTATCACCTACCTTGGTAAAGCATATTACATATTACTCAGTGAACTATAGAAAAAAAGTAATTGTGAAATGACGCAACCAATGACTGTACTTCATTTTTATTTCATTTCACTCAGAACACTTTCAATAAGAAAAGATTGCAATGCAAGCATTTAAGCAATATTATGCTTGTCTACATTGAGGTCAATATTAATGCATTTATCAAAAACATTAATTTTGTCGATATTGTCAATATGAGTAAGGTAAGCAATTTTTATAAAGTAGTTATAATATTCTTGGTCTTTCCTATGAGAAAGAAATTTTATTAAGGTTTTGCGATGCAAGCACTTTTAAAATAGCATAAATATAGTGCTCGGAAATAAACATTCAGAGTTTACCCAGCAAGTCCAAAGGTGTTTATTTTGCCAGCTCTTCAGCATTAACATTTCAGGTAATAAGCCTTTTAGCTCTTGCTGAGATATACATCAACACCAGACAATGAGATTATAGCTCTAACTTGGTAGATTTTCGAAGGATAGAGCTTCTTAGCTCTATAATAGAAAATCGATAATATCTCTCTTCTTATTAACAGAGCGTCATCAAACGGACTGTGGTAATTCTACTGCAACATCACAAAATTATTTACAGTGTCTTTTATGGCTCTAATGGCAGGCTTCAATTGATGATGCAATCTTTCGATTATTCCGTTAGGTTGTGGGTGGTAAGGAGTTGTGCGAATTTTATGACAGTCGAGGGAACTGAATAATTCTTGAAATAATCTTGCTTCGAATTATGATCCTTGATCGCTTATCATTTGCAAAGGAACGCCAAACCGACATATGTATTGTTGGTAAAATATTTTCGCTATATTTTCTGGTGTAATGTCATTAATAGGGTAAGCTTCTAGCCCTCGTGTATACCTGTCGGTGATTACCAATTCGTATGTACACGTATTTGATGCTGGTAGAGGTCCTACAACGTCTAAGATCTCGCGTAGACTAAAAGCGTAGCACAGCGTTTTTTCAAATCCATTGTTGCTTTGATATTGCGTATACTGCAAACATGAATGTTTTGAATTTTTACGCTCGTAGAAAGCGACAGTCGTGATTCATTGGTTGAAAAATGAAAATGAATTGCGAAAATTTAATATGTGTAGTGTTTATTCAGCCTGCATATTGTCATAACGCTCCGCTGCGGTATGCTCTCAGTCTACAAATTTTACGCTCAAGCTTTAATTGGATAATATATGCTACGCTGCGCTACGTTCTGCTACCCTATGCTATGCTTTTAGTCTGTACCAGGCCTAAGTATATGTTCGAATCTGCCTTTTGGTATTTCAAAATTTCCAACTATTGATTTTGTGTGTCTGTGTAATATAGATTGTTGCCACGGAAAGCATGGCTTGGCCCACTTGTTAATTTGTTTATTCATGTTTGGCCAGAAATATTTGTTACACATTAATTTTCTATTCGAACGTATATCTGGATGTGATAGTTCATGTAACACTTTAAAAATTGTTGTCCTTATCTTAGTTGGTATGTACGGATGAACTTTTCCCGTTGAAACCTCGCACCAAAGTTTATAGTTGATTTCTGGAATGTCCAAGTCTATCTGTATTAAACACCAAATTTTGGATTCTGAATTTTTCTGTTGCTGCTCCATAAGATGTTTACTTCTGGATCAATTTTTTTCTTGGCTATTGATATATGGTGGTACGCTGCTACTAAGTCTATTTTAGAGAATACTTTACAATCTATGAGATTTAATGAAAAGCTTTGTATGTGTGGGATTGGATATCTATCTAGAACAATGACAGTCTATAGCTGCCTGTAATCCCCACAATGACGGCAATCTGAGGTACTTTGCTGTGTCACTAATTGTAGCGTTTTAGCTGTTGACAGTGATGGTTGCCAAAGACATAATTGTCTCATATGGTCAATTTCCATTTTTGCGATTTTCAATTTATCTCCATCAAGCAGGTTCAGCTAAAGATGGAAATCTTTGTAAGGTGTTTCCATATTCATTTTCAATTATTATTTGCTTTGCCATGATGGCCAGGCCACTGGCTGATAAATCTGTGTTGCCATTCGATTAGACGTTGGTATGCTAAATCGACCAAGACATTAAATTCAGTTAAGAATCGGCTCCTGTTATTGAGCAGTTTATCTCGGCAATTAAAAATGGTAACGTAAAGTCCCTTCGTAAATCAAAATTGATTTTAAATAATCTTGTACCAAAGGTATGTATCGTACAGACGTTCCCTGCTACAGGAGTTAAAGAATCATCTTTTTTTGTATCTATTGCAAAAGGTGGTAGGAAAGACTGAAATGTCTGCTCCAGTATCTATTAGAAATTTGAATCGATTTTCTTTGTAGAAAATGAATAAACATTTTGAATCAACTTGCTGAATATGTCGAGGGGTTATCTAGTTTTTGAATTTTGATTTTTCTTCAAAGAACAAGGAGGTATACGTTTTTTTGCTTTATCTCTTTATGTCTGAAATTAAAAAAAAAAATTATTTTGAAAAAAATCATTTTTGATTAATTGTTCCTGTGTGCTGATTTTACTTCCTGCAGTTGCCAGGGCTATTTTATATTCGTTGGTAATTTTTGTATCCAGCGTTTTTAACTAAATTTTCTGATAATTCTGAACTGGAACCTGCTAGAATTTTAGTGGTCTTGAAAAATTCCGGTAGTCTTCTGTCGCCAATCTCGATATCTGAAAGGATGAATTACAGCTTTTTCTCCTCAGTCTCGGCAAATTGCTGTATTAGTGCACTCTTAAGAGTGTTGCATTTGTCTAGCGTTATAGGTGTTTGAAGTAAATCTAGTACTTTCATAATCACGTCTACTGGTAGCGATTGTACTATACACTCATCTTTTGTTTGGTCCTGTGCTATACCTATTGCCGCGAATTGTGTTTCTGCCTGGATGAACCATGCTTGTGACGAAGGTAATTCAAACAGTGGAAATTTAACTGCGAGAGTATTCAGAACAGCTCTATCAACAATACTGACTCCCACATTTTCGATTGGCATAATTTTAAAAATACCGCAAAACCATAAAACATATGCTTCACTCGTACTTTACTTCTGCGAAACTTTGCGAAACTTTTTATAATTAAAATAAATTATCGTGATAGTTTTGTAAATATCAAGAGGAGGAAATTTGCAGTTGTAAAAATTATTAAATCTAATCACTGAATTTATATATATATATGTGTATATGTGTAGAAAAGTGTAGAACTTATTGGCTTATGTTGCATGTTAATGTGTTATCGGAATATTTAAAATATTTTTGTGATAATAACTTATGCTTTTGAAAACCCTTATTTACTTTCAGATGCCTTAATAGTAGGTTTTTTTTTTACATTTTTCATGCTTCTTATATTTTTTTTTGTGTTTGATTGTTTTCTTTCTGCTCTCTTCTTTCCTTGATTAATTGTTTTCTTTTTTTTCTCTCTTCTCTCTTCTTTTTTTATTTATTGTTTTCGACCTAGTGATCTTATTAGTTCTTTACTACTAGTGGGTGTAACCAAAGAGTGATCAATATATGTAAATGTTGAAGAAAATATATGGTCATGCGTACGAAATTCTTGTCCGTTCTTGTTGTTCGGGGTTACAAATATTGATGTTGGTGGAATCGGATTGTGTATTTTGTAAGCTTGATCCTTTTGTCCTGTCGCCCAACATCAATTTTTTCTGTTTATTTTTAAACAGAAATATTTCAGGATATCAGATTTTCCTAGTTCATATGCGAAAATAAAATTTATTTATTTTAGTTGAATTCTAGATCTTAAAAAGGCAACGAAAATAATTTTTCTAATCATTAATAAAAATATTATATTTTTATATATAAAGGGTTTTCCAATAAGAGGTAATATTTTAATTAGCCCGCTATTTCGGTAGATGTCACTTTTGAAGCTGTAATTTTTTGACATTTGACAAGTAGAAACGCATTGAAATTATTAAGTCGTTGATATTGCGGCCCCCCCCCCCATCCTGCCATATCTGCCATATAATTTTTTGTGAGGCTAGATGGGTACTATCACCTCCTGTTTTATTGACCTCCTAAGGTAAACACCCTGTATATTGAGTTATATTCCTTAAAAAAATATGTAGCTTTCTTCCTTAACGCAGCATTTTTTAGAGTCTGGATATATCTCAGGTAATACCACTGCAGGCTAACACAATTATTAGTTTGAATTTCTTTTACCTTTTGCCTCTTCTCCACGCTCAGTTTTCTAGCCAGCAAATATGTGATAAGATATTAAAATACAATTCAAAAATATTCCCTATGACAATAATCAAACAAAATTATTTACATTAAAATGCTCAGTGTATTATACAACAGTATGTCATTCGAGTTTGATGAAAGTATTTGTCAAGAACAATTTCAACTGTTACTTAATAAAGGGTTTTCCAATAAGAGGTGTTATTTTAATTAGCCCGCTATTTCGGTAGATGTCACTTTTGGAACTGTAATTTTTTGACATTTGACAAGTAGAAACTACGCCATTAATAAAAATGGAACGTTACACGATTCAACAACGCATTGAATTTATTAAAATTTACTATAAAAATGGTGAAAATGTGGCAGAGACGGTTCGTAAAAGTCGAACATTTTTGGGTCGTCGTGAAGCACCTTGTCGGACCGCAATACAGAAATTGGTAGAAAAATTCGAGCTGTCGGGACAAATTAGTGATGTGAAGAATAAAACCCGTGCACGTCGCTCAAGAACAGCCGAGAATATTGCTGCTGTAGCCGAAAGTGTTGAAGAAAACCCAGGTTTGTCCATTCCTCGTCGTTCTTTGGAATTAGGCATTCCACACACGTCATTACACCGTATTTTGCATAAAGATTTGGGTCTTAAGGCTTATAAAGTTCAGTTAACGCAAGAACTCAAGCCGGCCAATCATCCACAACGTAGAGTCTTTGCTGATTGGGTCCTTGAAATGCATGAAAATGATCCGGAATTCCATCGAAAACTCATCTTGAGTGATGAGGCCCATTTCCACCTCGATGGCTTCATCAACAAGCAAAATTGTCGCATCTGGGGCTCGGAAAACCCAAGAGTTATTGTTGGAAAGCCTCTCTATCCTTAACGTGTGACTGTTTGGTGCGGTTTATGGTCCCGCGGGGTCATTGGACAGTTACGGTGAATGGATTGCGCTATCGGCAGATGATTAATGATTTTTTATGGCCGGACTTAGATGGTATTGATCTGGACAACGCTTACTTTCAACAAGACAGCGCTACGTGCCATACAAGCAACGAAACCATTGATCTTTTACGGGAAAATTTTCCGGACCGTGTTATCTCTCGAAGAGGTGATCACAATTGGCCACCGAGATCTTGTAACTTAACACCTTGCGAATTCTTCCTTCGGGGCCACGTGAAAGATAAGGTCTACTCAACAGCCCAGCGTCGATTCAACATCTCAAAGATGGAATTCGTGAGGCTATCGAGGACATAGGGCAGCCACTTTGCGATTTGGTTATCGAAAATTTCATGAAAAGGATATGGTCTTGTAGGCGTGGTCATGGTGGTCATTTGGCTGATGTTATTTTCCATTATTAACGGCATATCTTCCTCTTTATAATGAAATAAAGGTCCGATCATTTATCTCAAAAAATGGCATTTTTCTTTGAATATCAAAATAATACCTCTTATTGGAAAACCTTATATTTTTTATATTTAATATTTGTGGAAAATGATTTTATTTTATTTGTATTTATTTATTTTATTTCTAAATATAACGTTTCCCCATAGTGATGCTATCTTAGGTTTAATGCTTCAAGCTCCTAAATTCTACTGTATATTTTTTATTGCTGATACTTCTATATATGATACAAAGATAACAAGGTATTCGAGAGAAATGTTTTGTTTTGTTACGTCATGAGGTGACTAAGGTCATTTCCAGCGAATTTGTTTTGAGTTTTCCGTATTCTATTAACTGAAGTACGTTTTGACAATATTAAAATATAGTTACGTGCGTGGCCTTAGTTCATTATTTAAAAATACAATATTTCGGATATAATTCAAAAGTTCTATCTTTATTTAACTTTACTGTTTACTCTCACAAATTCACAAATAATTATCAAAACAACTCTTTATAGTTATCGCTAGTACTGTACTTCTGATTATCGCAATCCAAATAGTTTACTTCGTTCACTTCACCGGCTGAAATAAGACTCGCCTCCTGGATGTGAGTAGCGCCGTATTTATACTCTACAAATTATCCTACAACGTCCCTGAATATTCCGTTCACCGACCCCATAGTTTGTCACTAATCTAAAGTTGTCTCCATTTCCAATAAATGTCGCTTGTATCAGTTTATGGCGCGTAACAATATTTAACAAAACAATAGTTTCTTTGTTTAAATCATTTCGGGGAAAGTAATTATGTGCTAGTGGTAAAGCAAAAAAATTTCCAAATAAAAAATGTTTTTCACTGTTGAGATTGAGACGAACAAATTTCTGACAGTTGTCGCCAAAGGAAGCAAGCAAACAATTGACAGATAATTTGGCCATGCCTTGTTATTATTTGTATCATGATTTCTACATATATACATATATCGAATCCATATTCTTAGGCATCAATGAGTATTGAATTGATTGATTGATTGAATTTTCACTGCACATGAAATTTCTGACTTTCTAAGTGTCTGCATATTTTATATAATTTTCTATATGCGTTGTTTACAGTAATTCTTTATGCTGCTTCTTAATATGATACTAAAAACTTTTCCACTTTTAATATTTAATTAATTATAGTTGTTTTCTTTATATACATATATAAGTATATGTTCGTATTTAGAACATTACAGTAGTTCCTATCTATGTCGATCATGCCCAGTATCAATGTGTCTCTCTGGCAAAACACTCTTTGGAATGCGCGCACTTGGATACACCTTGATTTCGTAACCAATTTAGTGAGACCTAATCCACTTATCTTTACTGGCAGACAGAGTGTGCTGTCGCAACCCATCGTCTTCCACACCAAAAAGCGTCTATAACTTATTCTTGAAGAAAGCCTTCATCAAACATTTAAGACTTAAGCAGATGATAGATGGACGGGTTATTTGATTACCTCATCCATCGTTCGTTTATCACGACCGATCGCATTAAAGATAAAGGAAATAATGGACCATGCTCTAACTTTACAGCTCGACAGAATTATTTGAGTTAATGTCGCGTCCGATATACGCACCTAAATAATTCAGGCAAGCACTAGTCCATTGGACGTTCAGCGGAGTATCTGTACAATCTCTCCACTTTCCACACCGCAGTCCTTAAGTCTTCATAAGGTTATAGCAAGGTCATCCGCATAAGCTAACATAACATTGGTATATGGTAGACGAAGTGAATATTCTCCGAGGCCTCGACGAAGATTCAACAGTAACGGCTCCATCGAAAGATCATAAATCAAACCTAAGAATGACCAGCCCTGTCTTATACTTCGATGCAACGAAATAGGAGCCAGAACTTATCATTGATGCTTAATCAAAATCGCTGAATCGCTACATAGTTTCCCGTCGATAACGAGCAACCTGGTGTGAAACCCAAATTGGTGGATTATTTCTCGCCTACAGCAGACTGAAATTCACCCGAAATAATTTCAATGAATTTCTGAAAAGTATTAAAAATACCGAAACAATCAAACTTTTTGATCCAGCGATCACAGAAGTCTCATCAGTATGGTTACCTCTGATCACCTACCATGAAAGTTCAATGATAGGATCACTCAATTGCCGATACAAATACATTTTATCAAAAGCAAGTGTGAATCGTATGGTAGCAAGAATCTATCGGAAACGCAAATGCCTCGAGAGCAGTTAAGAGATACTCGTGCGAGACGCTATGAGAAGCCTTTTGTTGGTCATTGCAATTGTGTACGAGTCTGTTCATGATAGGCAAACAAATGTTTGGCTAGTTATATAGAGTCACACATACTACGACCAGGTGCACAATAGGACTCTTCCGAGTGTATTACCAAAGCAATCACTGCGCAGAGCATCGCCCACTAATACTTTGCAGATGATTTTGTAGTCCATATTGCATAGGGTTACTGACCCCCTTCCTACAACTAGAAAGGAATTCTGAATGTCTCTGAACTGCTGAATTGAAGACTTCAAAAATATTTGGAATTAGTTGATTCTTGAATCGTATAAAGAATTCTGGAGTCAAGTTTTCCAACAATCCACCACTAAGGAAAGGAAAGTCATCTCTCCTCTCTTGCCAACCGTACCACAATTCAATGAGACTTCCATAGATATTTCGCGAGGCCCTTGTGTATGATGTAGTCGTAGGATGCATGCAACGATAGATATCCACGAGTTAAAAAACACCGACAAAATTCCTCAAGCGAGCAGTATTGACAAAATTGCGCTCAACTCCAGAATGCCGCTCAGTGTTAAGTGAACCCATCTTACACATTCAAAGGAATAAGGAGCTCAAAAGACGACAGAACGCCAGCCACTGACGAGGCGCGTCGGCCAAGCTATGCTCCTGAATTACTTCTACCTCCTTCATCTTCCAGTAGAGGCGCTCACAATGAGCTGCATCGTTGTACTTCCCATTCCTTTTTGACTCCTGTTGTTGGTGCTGAGCCTGTGGAAGTAGCAACTATGGCCTTTCCAGCTCCCTTACAAGAATATTCTAGATTTTATCTGAACTCTTCCTATAATGGACCTGTATTTTGAGACTTTGAGTGCTACCACACAGCGCGTAGGCACTGAAACTGGAGACGCCAGTATCATCAAAACCGGCCATCTGACAGTCCGAAAGCCACTCGAGAGATGCTTCCGTCTCACTCACAACAACCGTCGAACCGCGGGTTCCTCTATTATCTTCCTCCGAGTGGGACTGTTTCGGAGCGGCTGGTTTTGTTGGCTCCGGAGAAGGTAGCATCATGCGGTCAACCTTGTTCTTCCTCCTCGTCCTCTATTTCTTCCCTACATGGCTATTCGGTTCTTCGTCGGAAGTAGCCGTGTTTTCGTGCTGATGAGGCACCGTTTTTTATTTTCCTCTAGGACAGCTTCAGATAAAGAAAAGGTGAATACAGTTCACTTTTATTTTATGATCCATATACTTGGGTATGTAATTTATTTTAAACCAATCAGCAACCCGCATCCTCATGAAGACTTTCAAAATATTTTGGGATTTCCAATACAAGTAAATATCTAAGTGATAATAAAGCTCGCATTTGTATCGAAAAACGTGCATTGGTTTTTTATTTATTATTATTATGGATATTATGTATTTTTTAAGGCTCATTTAATAAATTGCAAGTTGTCCATTTGTTAAAAGTCTATTTTTACAATCTCCTCTGGCTAAAGAGGTATTTTACAGTACATATATGTATGTATTATTTTCAAATGCCCATTTGGTCAACACAATCGTGCGGTAAACTACAGTTACAAAAAAGACCTAATACAGCATGTATATTATTTTCTACTGTCTAGTCTAGGAGGCAGGTCGAAAATGTGGCATGATGCTAATTTGAATTCCTGAATTTGATTACCAAGCGCGCAACATAACCAGTTCCACTATAAAACCAATTTAGCTTAGCGTTAAGTTAGCTTCAGATTTTTTTTTGTCTATTTTAACACAAATTTTATAGCGAACTGTATTTTGTTCAAGTTGTAGATCTAGTTATTATAAGGAAGAGAGCATTGCGCTTGTGACTAATTAATTAGTGCATCTTTAGCAAAGTGAATATTTTATTCTCCTGCCCCAAAAGGCATTCTCTACAGCAGCGTTTCTCAAAGTGTGCTCCGCGGAGCCCTGAGGTTCCGCGAGCTACCCCAAAGGGCTCCGTGAATTATAAATTGAAATCCGCTAAAAATTAATATATATTAATAAAAAATGAACTAAAAAATTTAGATTATAGAATTTTTTTAGATTTTTAGCGGTTGAGAAACACTGTCCTAAAGTGTGAAGCGTGTGTGAGTGTGTGCGCGTTGCTAACTTGAGTGGCCTTGAGTCACCCTAATTTTTTCCGTACGCCCGAAAGCAAAAAACGACTTGGACGACTCGGGCTGGAGACGTATCGGGCCGGGCCGGGTACAAATAATCAAAAGTCGGCCCGTGCAGACCATTGTCTCCACCGTCCGCAGATTGCGCCAAGAGTGGTCTTATAAACTGAAATTAAGTGAAATTTTTATAAAATGAAGTGGAAGAATATTGAGGTATTTTATTTTATTTATTTCTATACATTACTTATACACGGTTAGTTTCTTAAATGCGAGCATGCCGCACATGTGGGTAAATGGTTGGAAGACAATAATGCGGTCTGCCGCGTGGCCGTTTGCAAACAGCTTTTTCTTAGGTTTAGTTTGCATCACTGTTGTCTTCGTTCGTTCTTGCGTTCGCCTTTAAGAAAGTTACCGTGTATATACATTATAAATCGAAGTTTTAATTATTTTTTTTAATCTGCAAGTTATTAAGGATGGATCGTTGGCTTATCAAAGGAACAGCAAAAGTTGCAAGATCTCAACAATCACCTGGACCGTCTACATCCAAAAACACTGAAACTGAAACAACAGTGGATACTTGCATAAATCCAGAAAAAGAGATATCTGCTGCCACTACGAGCATATTACGTGAACCCGCCACTAATAAAAGGAAATATGATGAGAGCTACCTGTCTCTTGGTTTTGTAGATGCTAATAATGTGCCTCAATGTGTCTTATGCAGCAAGCTTTTTCCAAATAGTTCTATGGTACCCGCTAAAATGCGTCGCCATTTGGAAACCGTACATCCAGAGTTTAAACATAAGAAAGTTGATTATTTTATGCGTAGGCGTGATGAACTCTTAAAGCGACAAAACCTAATTGTTTCAACTTTTAAAACTGGCAATGAGAAGGCCACTGAAGCATCATACATTGTCAGTTATCGTATTGCATTGGCAGGCGAAGCTCATACAATAGCTGAGACATTGATCAAGCCTTGTGCAGTCGATATCGCTAAATGTATGCTTGATGAAAGGTTTGGCAAAAGAAATAACTAATGTGCCACTATCCAATGACACGGTAGCTCGCCGAATTAAGGATTTAGCAGCCAACGTAAAGGCTGAATTGATATCTCGTCTGCAATGTTGTAATTTTTCTCTACAAATGGACGAAAGCACAGACGTAGCTGGACTTGCAGTCTTGCTTGTATTTGTCCGATATCAGCATCTAAATTTGCTTGAAGAGGATCTACTTTTGTGTGAACCATTGCCAACCAATACAACTGGTGCCGAAATATTTAATATCGTGGATAGCTTTTTTAATGCTCATGGTTTAGATTGGAAAAAATGTGTTGATATCTGCACTGATGGTGCAAAGGCAATGGTAGGAAAAACTGCTGGCGCTGTCGCAAAAATCAAGAACATGGCACCAAACTGCACAAATAGCCACTGCATACTTCACCGCCAAGCACTTGCAGTAAAAAAAATGCCATTGTCACTTAAAAAGGTCCTTGACGAGTCTGTAAAGATAATAGATTTCATAAAATCGCGACCATTACAAACACGGCTTTTCATAATTCTATGCAAAGATATGGGCAGCGTTCATAAAGCTTTACTACTCCATTCCGAAGTACGATGGCTGTCTCGAGGGAAAGTACTTGTTCGACTATTCGAGCTGCCTTCCGAATTGGGCACCTTTTCCATGAAAAACAGTATGGATTTACAAGAAAGGTTGACAGATAAACTATGGTTGTTTCGACTTGGATACCTCGCCGACATTTTTTCAAAGATAAACAATGTGAATATGTCACTTCAAGGAAAACAAATAACAGTGTTCACAGCCAATGATAAAATTCAAGCTTTCAAAAAGAAATTGGAATTTTGGATCACTTGCATTCGCTCTCGTGAGTAAGATAGCTTCCCAATACTTAAAGATTTCTGCGATGAAATTAATGGAGACATTGATGCAAATGACCTTACTATGTTGTGTGATGAAATTTGTCAACATTTGGAAGATATTCTAAACTCGGTCAAACAATATTTTCCAGATGAAGAGAATGAAAAGCTTAAAAATTATACATGGATTAGAAACCCATTCATAGTTCAGAAAAGGCCAGACACATTCACAGCTAAGGAGTACGAAATGTTCGTTGACATGATTACAGATTCCTCACTACAAGCCATATTTGAAAAGCTATCTTTGCCAGAATTTTGGTGCATTTTGAGAGAAGAATTTGCAGATTTATCAATGAAAGCTGTTAAAATACTTCTTCCTTTCGCTACCACTTATCTGTGCGAATCTGGCTTTTCTTCATATGCTGCAACAAAAACCAAATACCGCAACAGACTCGATGCAGAAGCTGATATGAGGATTCAATGTCCTCTATAAAGCCAGACATAAAAGAACTATGTAAAAATAGGAAACAAGTCCATGCGTCCCACTAACAATGAAGTTTGTTTTTATAATATTTGCAATTATTTGTTGATAAATAAATGATTTTATTGAAGTACAAATAATTTCATTCTTTCTTTTTGTTTATATTTATTTATATAAACTAAAATACTAAAAATAAAATATATTTATATACATATATATATATACATATAAATAAATAATATATATATATGCACATACATATGCTTATTGAACCAGTGGGGTTCCGTGGAAATTTGTATGCCTTTGGAGGGCTCCGCCGCTCAAAAAGTTTGAGAACCGCTGCTCTACAGGATGATGTGAAAAAAAAAATCAAATGCGACTTCGTACCGCGCACCACTTTCAACAAAACAAAGGAATATACCACTTTACTCTTATATGACATATAAGCAAAAGTTCCATTCTCACGTCCTCTTACGTTCATATAAAGTTGCAGAAAACTTTTGATGATATTCAGAATTGATTGAGGATTCGACTAAAGTTTGTTTTTCGGCTTTCTGACAGGAATTGGTAAAACTTAGGAGCAGGCATCGTAGTTTAAGTTTCTGCCAAAAGCAATTTCAGACGGATGACAAACATTTTTCAAGTTTTTTATGACTTCTCGAAAAAGACAATTTTCTCTAAATTTATTGCGTACTCATGTGAAACTGATGGAATTGAGCACTTCTACGCATATATTGTTTATCTTTAAACAAACTGGTAGTGCTCTCCGGGATAAAAGAAAAAATTTGTATGTGTTTATGCAGAGCAGTGTTGCAAATCGAGATCTTTCTAGAGTAGCTTTTAGTGTAGTCCGAAAATGTTTTTACTAGCCTGAAAAAATTAATGGGGTAGTGCTAATAAATTTAAAGCCAAAGCATTTAATAAGTAAAAAACGCCGTTGCCCTAAATATATAATCTCCAGACTTACAATTTTGTTATTATATGTATAAATGAGCCCAGAAATGTAAGAAACCTTCAAATCGCTATCAGTGGGCTTGGTAAACATAAATAATGCTACTACATTTACACTGCTACATTCTGAGAATTAAAATGAAAAACTATATTGTAAACATTGTGATCACGTATTCAAAAATTGTCTAGCGTAGCCACACGTTGTCCAAAATAGCCATTTACTGCGATCGTAACCAAAGTGGCGCGGAGAAAATTATTGTTCAATTAAAATCCGTGAATATTTTAAAGGTCATTTTAAAATTAAAAACGGCTCTTTGTTTTGGCAAGAAAAATATGTAACCATAGTAACGAAATAAACTGCTAAAAAACCTATTTACCTGTTTTTTCATGTCTTTCGCAATATTTTGCCATATTTTGTTTTTATGCATTAAATCTTTATTTGTTTGTAGCTTACAGTGATAAAAACGTTTTCATTTATTGCCTCAGCCTTTAGCAGTTACAATTCGTAGGAGAAAACTTTTCTCCGGATACTTTCGGAGTGCGGGTAGTAACCCCCGGCGAGGATGGTGGCCTTAAAATTGCATATGAAATTAAAGGTTCGCCAACTTCTATCGGATGGTGCACTTTTTCCCGATTCAGAAAACTTTCTCGGTACATTTTAGCCGCCGGAGAACCAATTTTCATGCACTTGGGTCCCATACGCCCCAGAAACTACATTTTGCAAATATCTTTTTGCTGTTCTTCCTTCTATTACTGCTTTGTTATGAACATTTTTCTCATAGGAAGTCATTTTCCGTACTAATTCCACACAAACACGAAAAGTAGAGAAGTCCACTTTTCACCCAAGAAAATCGCCAAAGCTTTCCCCCGCTTCATTGAAATAAACATTGTTAATAAAATATGTTCAGAGTATCATAACGCATCGTTTAACACATTTGTCATGTCTGTTCATGTCGGACCTAAATTCGTATAAAAAAGTGAGCTTTCCCCTTTGTTCCACTTGTGTGGATGCACTTTGATGTACTCGGTCAGGAATAAAAATACAATTTTCTAACTTTAACTTTAGAAACAACTACTTCTATGTGAAAAGATCTAAGGGAAGTATATTTGTGTATTTTGCAATATTGGATAATACAGCGGTAAGTTTTTCTTGCACCTAGGGGAGAGATGGGTTCAATTTGAGGGGGAAAGGACTCCCCTATGACGTCATACCCTTCACCATGTGTAAAAGTGAGACAGAGAGGCAAAGCGTCCCATATAATGCTATCTCTTTCTTTCAATTTTTTATTTTGAGAATTTGGAGCCGTTTAAAAATAACCGGCATAGCATAACTATTAAGAAAAACAGATTGAAATGGTAGAGGAAATTGTCAGTTAATGAGCTATAATCAAGAAAATTTACATTAAAATCGCCAGCAACAATCACATGCGTATATCTATGTGATAAATTAAAGATGCATTACTCAAATTCAACAGCGATTTCCACATTAAATGGTCTGGGCGGGAAATAGGCCGATACTAAGAAGCATATATCAAGCCCTGTATTCAACTCCACACAAAGGAACTCCAATGCAGGAAAGGCTGAGCGATATAAGATCTTGGACTTAAAATATTGTCCTGCACATAAACGGCCACACCGCCACCTATCCTGTCCACTCTGTCATTACATAGAAGTTTAAAAACAGGTAAAGAGACAAATGCGATGGGACATTTACATATGTATAAGAACGCGTCACTAATAAGTAATTCATGCAAATTCATATGAGAAACATCTCCGTTAACTCGCCTATTTTATGTTTAATGCTCCGACCATTTAGGTGAAAGACAATTAAGCTAGGTGTATCACTCAGAATATGAGCCATGATACTCAACTTGACGCATGTATCCCTTAAATTACCCAGTAAAGATATACACATCACCAGTCAAAAAAGTACTGCAAGAATTAGACTATATAACTAATAATAAAACTGAAAAATGCACATCAAGAGATACCTGGAATATAACAATAAATGAAAAACAGAAAACTAAAAATAAGACTACAGAACCATTCAATAGGAAAACAGAGTTCAATATCAATCACAATATAAATAAAAAGCATTGAAAAAAGCATACAGAACATAAGAAAATGTAAACTAGAACGCGGGGGGCGCGCGCCCCTCCCTGAAGACAATTAGAACTAAACATACAGTAGATCTTCTGAAATTTTCCTAACAAAATGATTCACTGCGCAGTAAATCTATTCTACTGCACTTTTTGTCAAAACCAAAAAAATATCTGGAAGCTCTTAACTTTGTGCTAACGAGACAGATGCTTTCCCTATTGTATCTGTTTCGTTAGCTCAGACGTAAGAGCAGTCGCCCGGAAAGCGGATAGTCCTGGTTTCAGACTCCGGACGATGCGGTTATTTTTTCCTCTTGTATTTTGTGATTTAATTTAGAATCGTTAAAAATAAAAGTTCTTCAAATTTTTCTATTCTCCATCTATGACCGATTCTAAAACTTGTGAGCTCCATTCCCGCTTTGAAAAAATAAATAAAAGCGAAAGTGTCTGTTTTCCGCAACAATCGATTGCGTCCATGTCCAGAACTGAAACAAGTCTACAAGTACAAGCAGAAAGGCGAGGATAGTGAAACTTCAAATTATCGACCAATTGCAATCACTTAAATTCTTTCAAAGATTTTTGAATTTACCATTAACTTCAAAATAATGAAGTATCTACAAGTCAATGAACTCATCACCAATTTGGTTTCCGGACTGGACGCTCATATGGAGACTTGTCAACTTATCGTTCCGTTGGAACTGTGACCTTCACAATTTCTGGAGACCAAAATCGTTGGCCTACATATTTCAACGGCATTTGATAGAGTCTCTTTTAGTCAAATTGAAAGCAATTGGTCTCTCCCCTCCTTTTCTATTATAGTTTTGAAGACTTTACTCTGTTCGCGTAATACGGGTTGTACTAGATGGCTTTCATCAGAGCTTACCCTATAAAGAGTTCTTTAATCTCTCCATCTCTCTTCGTAATTTTCATTAATGATAATCTTTCCCTTACTTTCAATTCCACCCATGGTTTTGCCGATGACAGTACCCTTACTCCATTGATACTCTTCCAGACTCCAGAAGGAATGCCAGATGTATTAAACTAGATTGGATGATTAAATAATTGACTAACGACCTTGGGGCAAAGCGTGTCGAGTTGAATACAATACTTACATCTAAGTCCCAAAGCTGTCCCATCACTTTCAAAGAAGATCATAATTTCATATTTTTTTCACTTCCGTTTATTTTGATGGAGCACTAATTTACACCGCCTTTATGCATTCGTGTCATTAACATTTTCAGTACGTTAAGCTGGACAGATCATTGTTTCTCTATTGCCCAAGAAGCATCCAAATGTTTTTGATTTCGGAAAAGGTAATGTTTCCATGAAGTTATATTAGTACAAGGTATGTATTGCATCTATTCTCTGACTGCTATTTTAAATAGACGTAATGTATATAGATATCGCTTTAATTCCTGCATTTTGGAAAGTTACAATTTATAATGAATTCATGAATTCGAACAAAATATACTTCATTATTTTTACTAACAAAACCGCCATTTACAAACCAACATAAAATAAATAATTTAACACTTCGTTTGACCTTTCGGAGTGGCAAAAGTTGAACGTTGAACAACACTCTTCGTTGCGAGTGATAGCCACTCACTTATCTGTTGGACCCGTATTTTTAAAATGATATATTTTGTGCATTTGATGTTTGCGAGTGGTGGCGAATATCTCTGAACTTTTGACCTGTTTCTAGCTTATACCGTTTTTAAACCATAGTTGCGTCCCTCCCTCACAAGAATCCTGGATCCGCCACTGATGGGAGTTCTAGAACAAGGTACACAAAAGAACACAGATTATGTCTACTAACTAGAAGTTCTCCGACTAAACAAACCGGGTAACTCCTTCATGGGGTTTCCATATAAAGATTTCGTTTTTCATCATATACTTGGACACTGCCTGCATGGGCGCCGCCAGGATTTTGTGTGAGATGGTGCATGTGGAAATAATTATTTATTTCAACAATGTTCCCAAAAGTTTTTCACTGTTTCGTGTTTTTGTGAATGAGCATACTCGAATATCATTTTCAAAAACTATCCCTCACTTACAAATCTTACATGACTGCACGCAACATTTGTTTCCAGATCTTCTCTTATTTGCTAATCGTGGAGCCCTTAATTATTGGCATTTTTGTTCTGAAAAATATTTTAACCCCTTAAAATTAGCCGTGGAATATGTTTTCTACTATAAAATTGCCTATCAGATATTCTAATTCTAACTCCGATCTTTTTATTATGCTTTTTTATTTATTTTTATTTATTAGATTATCAACACATACTTAGAAAACTGAAACTAGACATCACAACATGACAAAGAAATCCGCACGCCATTCATCTGTGATCCCTTAAACAAAACAGTCAGTTAAATTTTCACCTATTTATTTGTTTAAACTATTTTATTTATTTATTTATTTTTGTTTAAATTATTTATTTATTTATATGTTCAGTTAACGTTTTTATATTGTATTGTACATTTTTTTGTGAAATATGTTTCAATAATATTTTTAAAAATTTTTCATCGTACCAAGAATAAAGGTGAGAACATCAAATATTTTAATTGTACACATTACCATTTTATATTCTAATGTAGCTAACTCCTGAAGAAGGGTACTAATCAAGACCCGAAACGTCGAGTGAACAATAAAAAAAGCATAATAAAAAGATCGGAGTTTCCTTAAAAAATATCCCAAACCTTACATCATAGACCCGATCAAAAACATAACCAGCTGGAAAACTCCAATCAGCTGTAAACCATCTAATTCTAACATAAACTTGATTTCCAAACCTTTAATTTTTCAGTAATATCTTAATAATTAACTACAAGCAATTAATCACATATGCAGGGTGTTTCCCACTAGGAGGTCAATAGAGTAGGAGGAGATAGTACTCACCTAGACGAATCAAATATTGTATGGCAGGGGGGGGGGGCAATATCAACCGTTTAGGAGGTACAGGGTGATAAAGAAAAAGAGCTAGTTTTTCACAAAGCACCCTGTATCTTAAAAACTACAGGGCGCATGATCACAGTTAAGAGATCATTGTATGCAGAACTTCATAGTCTTTTCCAATGATTGCTCAACCAGCCCCATACCACTCTTCCACCAAGAATTAAAGTTGTCTACACTAAAAAATTTTGATTTTCTTACCTTTTTTCTCTTTAATTTAACCTGTACTAATTTTGCAAAATGGTCATTAACATAATTTCCTTTTATAAAAACTGTAAACTGTAGACTCTCTTCTTTAAGTTAACTTATTACTCCCTATGTGTTAACTGTAGCCGTTAGACATAGCCTATTCAGGTCACACCGAAATTAGACGATATTTTTTAAAATGACGTGCTAAGAGAACAAATTATCGTTGAGAATAGGATTGAAAATAGGTTTGAGAATAGTTTTAGACCTAATAACTCTTAAAGGGCTTCAGATAACACATTGGGTGTAATAGGTCACATTAAAGAGGAGAGTCTAAACTGCACAGCTTTTTATAAAAAAAAGTTATGTTATGTTAGGTTAAATTAAAAACAAGTAAAAAAGCTAGAATTGGGCTAAGACCAATTCCTATGATACCCTAGATGAATGCCCATATGAAATTTGTTTTGATTTTGTTTGATTTTTGAAATGGTTGTTCGCATATATTTCTAGAACGGTTTGTCGGACAGAAAAAATGATTATAACCAATTTGTAGGATTCTGAAGAATTTTTTAGTACAATAAAAATGTCTTGCACTGATCGTTTTCACAGTATACGTAAAAAACCTAAATTTTTATATGGCAACACCAAAAAGGAGTTGCCCGATTTAGTCCATTTTTGAAATTTTATTTGCTAGTAGAATGAAAACACCATGTACCAAATTTCAGATCTCTATATCAATGCGTTCTCAGGCAGTGTCCAAATATATAGTGGAAAACGAAAGTTTTGTATGGCAACCCCACAAAGGAGTTGCCCGATTTGTCTCATTTTCGAACTTAATTTTAATGTTTTTTTTTTAAGTCCGTGCAGAAAAGTTCAGCTCTGTAAGTATATGCGTTCTCGAGTTATCGTGCGCACAGACGGACGGACGGACGGACATGCAAAACTCAAAATAACTTTTAATATTATTCATGGGTGTCCAATCCATTTTGCTCTACCGTCATTATTTCGAGGTGTTACAAACGGAATGACAAACTTAGTATACCCTATAGATTTCAACTAGGGTATAAAAAGGTAAGAAAATCCAAAACTTTTAGTTTAGACAACCATAATTTTAGATGAGAGAGGGATATGGGGTAAGATACAGGGTGTTCTATGAAAAACTAGCTTTTTTTCTTAATCACCCTGTAACTCCTAAACGGTTGATATGCCCTCTACCCCTCGTGCCATACAATTTTGATTCGTTTAGGTGAGTACTATCACCTCCTGCTCTATTAACCTCCTAGTGGGGAACACCCTGTATTATTATTATTATTATCATATCAACAAAAATTAATTATATACACCAATTGCAAATATGTATATCAATTGATAATAACAAATGAAAGCGAAGTAAAACACACTAAGTGTATGCTTAACTCTATTATGTTAACTATATTATTTGAACCACCGAGATTTCGTAGAATTTGTATATCTGCGATTATAAAAATGTTTTTATTTAAAATAAATTAAAATATACTTACAAATTTAATACACAACTAACTGAAATAAATAATAATTTACTCAGCCCTTTTCCTAAAGAAATTATTAGAGACGAAACAAAAACCATAATCTTCTGTAAATAGAAATTATATATAAAATACACAGTACCTGATTCTTGGGAATTGTAATAATTTTCTGCTTTCTAAATGAAAATATTGAAAATATTTATGTACATACATAGAAGCAGAAAAAAAACTATGTATATTCGTGAAATCTCTTTTCAATATTTGTATGCATTTCATAAAGCTCTCAATCATACTTTTCAATCCGTTGCAAAACAAAATAATAATTATCACAGTATGCGCTGATGGTCAGAAAGAACTTTTTAAAATCATCTTTTACTTTCATTAAGCGTATTCACATCGAATTTATAATCCGCGCAACGAAAAATGTGCTATCAAGGTCAAGGAAATTTCAGTATGGCATCTTCGTTTTACCGATTTAATCTGAGAAAAATTTTGTAATTTTTCCATTTAAATTAAATTATTTCATTGATTTCATACAAGGTCAGATAAATTTCATCCTCGCAATCATGTTTTATGTCGTACTATTTAAGTTTATTTAAAAGAAAATTTGCTCATTCTAATCAGTTATATTCCGATATTCTTACTGTATCGCTGGAAATACGCTACATATATTCCTGAAATCCCTGATTAAACTCTATCTTATAACCTCTTGGGATATTATTAATGAAGTTGATTTATTAAATTTTTTTTTTTTTTTTATGAGAAATTATAAAGATTTCCCTTAAAATATTTCTCTAGGTCTTTAATGCAACTCCACAAATTGTCCACAAATATGAATTCCCTACAAGAAAAAAGGTACACCATCTTTACGTTGCAACAGGTAGTAGTATTTTTATTGTAGTTCCGCACATAGTTCTTTTATACTAGAACTCGTTACTAATCAGTTGCAGGGTATTCAATTTAACCTACAATCTTTAAATGAAGAAATTGGAAACTTAGTAAAAATTTTAAATTACCACAGGGAAAAGTTAGAAGAAGAGTTTTCCCTAATACTTCAGCAAATTTCAACTTGTTGCGACGTATGGAATATTGACTTGGTACTGCCCTGCTTAGAGGTGGTTTAGACGGTGTAGTTTTTGCGCGCCGCGCACGAAAATGGTAGGAGAGGGGGATGAGCGGAGATGGGGGAGGGCGCGCACAGAACAGCGACTGAGCATCGCGCACGATCATGAAGTTTTTATCAATTTCTCTTTCACTTGTTTTCTATGCATTCGGGCGAGTTCCGAAAAATTGTTGTTTTCAGCAATTCCTCTTTCACTTGTTTTTGCATTCGGGGGAGTTCAGGAAATTTTTTTAGCATCAGCTGATCATTCAATAACCCATTTTCGGTGAAAAATATTGTGTGCAATTGTTAATTCGGGATATTCATTTATTGAAGTGTGGACCATTGCTGTGAAAATGTTATGTGTGATTGTTGTGTTTTGTGATTTTAATACGGAATTTTAATTTGTGAAAGCTTAGACCTTAGACCATTGATAGTAAAAATATTGTTTGAAGTGGAAAAACGTTGTTGTGTTATCAAGACTTTGAAAACTTGTACAACACAAAACACAAAGACTTCATAAAAAGAGATAAAAGAGAAAAATCCCTTGAAGTAATTTGCAGTGAGTTGCAAAAAAGCAATAGCGCAATTACGGTGCACCACATTCGCAATAAAATCCAGGTATTGCGTGGGCATTTCCATATCTTCTTCACTGTTAGAACTCGTATTCATGTCTAAAATTGAAATAATTTTTTTATTATTTGAGTTTTGAATGTAATTATTATATGTTAATAAATATACCTATCAAAATGCGCAAGATATTTACTAAAACTATTACCAGTCCAAATAATTTCCAGTTAACGTGAACGCCACCCAGAGAAGAATGTCGTAGACGACGAAATAAGCAATTAAAGAACTGCTCTTGTTTTCGTGCGCGGCGCGCAAAAACTATACCGTGTTAACGTACAGCAAGTTTTTCCCTTCTTGAACAAAAGAGAATAACCGATCACGCGACGCAAAAACTACACCATCTAAACCAGCCCTTAGTGAAGCGAATGACACACAAATCAACGAGTATATTCAGTGCAAGAACATTATAGAAGATTTATATTTATTCCTTATTTAGATTCTATGATAATATCATTGTATGAACGTTTTTCTGCATACCTGCGGCTTCACTTCCGCGAAATGAAATTGTTAACAAAGCAAGAGTTCATAAAAATTGTTTCAAAAATTGCGGACTTCTATGGGACATCTTTGTTGGAAAACTTTATTGATGAAGTGACAATATGGTATGAAATTTGGGCCAAAAATAATTTAGATACATCAAAAATTAAATGCATTCACTTATTAGAAAACGTCAAAGGTTTTAGTATATTGAGAAGAGTGAAGACTTCGACAAGATCAACTATATGCGAACAACGATTCTCGGGCTTGTGTATGATAAGTCTGTTGTTAATGAAGATTTCGTCAGCGAAGTAGTGTATAAGTTCTCAGAGAAGCCACGTATTTAATAAAAATTAAGGCAAAAAAGTTGTATCGTTTTAATTTTTAATACTTCTCTAAATAAATAGATGAACATTTTTATGAAACAAAGGTGGTGCAACTGCACCACCTTGCACCATACTGCCGGCGCCTATGACTGCCTGAGAGCGCGTCAACCTAGAGAGATGAATTTTGTCCTCGCAGTTTTCATAAAAATAGTAAATAAAATTTGCAAAATGGGCTAAATCGGGAAAAATTTTCTTGTTGCCACTCAAAATCTAGGTTTTTTACGTATACTGTGAAAATAATCATTCCTAGTGGTTTATGTTGTACTGAAGAGTTTTTCAGAATATGAAATCCAATTAAATTGTTTATAATCATTTTTACTGTCGGACGAACCGTTTTAGAAATATATGCGAAGCTAGACCATCTTTGATACTTGCACTGATGATGACCATAGAAAATTACATACCGGTATTCATCTAGGGTACCTTTAGAATTGGTCTTTAAACAATTTTTGCTCTTTTACTTGTTTGATTTAATTCAGTTTGGTATAAGCTATACGTCAAACAAAAAAGCTTCTAATTTCACAACAAATTAAATTTTCAGGAACTAACTAGTTCATGGCGATATCTACCCTTGAGCCAACTTTATAAAGTGTTAATAATGAATGCAGCTTATCTACTACTCTAACATCTTAGCCATCAGAGTGTTCGGCATTGCTAAAGTATTGGTGATGAAATGTATGGTTGGCGGATACGATTTTTATACAAATATATAAATATATAAAAATTTACAGGCGATAAGGACTAGACTTCTTTAAGTGGGTGTCACACTGGAAGCGGCGCGGCGCGGCATTTTAAGTTGCCGCTGCGCGATTCCTCTTGCAAAACTAAATCTATAAATCACACCGGAAACGGTGCGGCGCGGCGCGGCGCGGCAAAACAGTTGTCGCGCGGCTATTTTGGAGATTACTGAAAAACACAATTTTGGCACTGCCACTTGCGGCAAAATTTCTATTTTATTCGAAATAATTCCGCACAATTCGTTTTGGTCTTCTACAGTATTCGTATTCGAACCTTATCACTTTTCCCTGTTTTTCTTCAACCAGAGCTACTAATAACCGAACTTCTTCAGAGTAAAGTACATTTGGATAAAATCCGCCGCTTCCGGTGTGAGCAATCTATTTTACCCGTGCCACTGTATCGCGCTGCTCCCTGTGTGAGCAGGGCGTTAATCTTCTCCTAAACCATTATCCATTGGAAACTTTCACTTTGAATGTGTGTCTTCATATTTTTATGTATTTGAAGATTAAGTCAAAGATGACATAATACTTCATACCATACCTCTACTATTTAAAGTTTTATACTTCTCTGTTTTCCATACTTACATAAAATCGAATATTTGGAAAAGAATCATAGCAAGCTTCTGCAAAGCCATGGGGTGAGAAAATTTATGTAATTTATTTGTCTTTATAAAACCCCATCTGTATAATTATCCTTTTTCTGCATTTGAAAAAGAGGGGCATTAAGGAAGAATAATTAGTGAAACCAACTCAGTCACCCTGCAATCATCCTTTAATTGGAACTATGCAAGCAATTCTTCTATACCTTTATCAATCGTAACAAAGAACACGAACAAACATACATACATCTAAATAACTTTATAGACTTATTAACCTTTAAGTATGGACGTGGAGCCTCATAGGCTCCGCAACATTTTCGGTTTCTTAGTTTCGCACACTTCGCCCCTCTCTTTGCGACTGAGCGGCTCAGTAGCTTCAGTTTTAGTTGCGAAACAACCAGCGAGGTAAGAGGTCGTGTCGCTCGATGCATGAGAGGTGAGTAATAGTCATCGAAACATTGGCTGTAGTCTGTCAGACTACACGTCCGTTATTGCCATATAAAATATTTTTATTAAGCGTTTTTGTTTGCATTAGATTTTCGTATGCAAAATGGCAGAAATTAGTAAAGCGGGCTGTTCCAATACAAAACGACCATTCCAAAGTTCACTTGAGCGGCCTGCTAGAAAAATATTTCGGGTAGATGATCCATCTTTCGAAGAAGAATTGAATGCAGTGTTGTTAGCTTCCGACATCTCGGACAATGAGGAGGATATTGAACAGTTTTTGATATCTGAGCCGGAGCTTAGGCAGCATCATGTTAGTGACGAGGATGAAGATGTAGACGACTATGAGGACCTTGCGGAAGAAGTTGACAGTGACATTTCAGACAACGCGCCTCTTCAGGAATTACGATCTAAGTTTTACTATGGAAAAAATCGGTATAAGTGGAGTAAGTCGCCACCTACTGCTAGGGTTCGCACATCCCAACACAATATTATATCTCGTGCTGCTTCTTCGAAATTGACGGCTGACGATGACAAAAATCCTTTCTACATTTGGAATAAGCTATTTGATGATGAAATGCTCCAACAAATTTTGACTTGGACGAATGCGAAAATTTGTAGTTACAGGACCAAATTTGTACGTCACAATAGACCTGAACTAAAAGACTTGGACGTGCTGGAGTTCAAAGCATTTTTAGGTCTATTGTTTTATTCGGCTGTTTTAAAATCAAATCATGAAGACACAAGTTACTTGTTTGCTGCAGATGGTACAGGTTGTGAGATATTTAGGTGCTGCATGTCAGAGACAAGATTTCTTATCGTGCTGTTATGTCTTCGATTTGACAATCCAAATGATCGTGCTGAGAGGAAACAAAATGACAATCTAGCTGCTATATCCCTCATTTTCAACAAGTTTGTTAGTAATTCCCAACAGTTGTATGAATTGAGTGAATGTGTCACCGTGGACGAGATGCTAGTCAAGTTTCGAGGAAGAAGTCACATGATATCATACATGCCTAAGAAACCAGGAAAATATGGACTGGTGATACGAGCGTTATGTGATGCTAAAAACTTCTATTTTTATAATGGTTATGTCTACTCTGGGAAAGATTCCGATGGTACAGGATTGACAGCACAAGAAAAAAAATTCTTAGTTCCAACTCAATGCGTCCTACGGCTAACGAAACCAATCCAAGGAAGCAACCGTAATGTGACGGCTGATAATTGGTTCTCATCTATACAGCTCGTAGATGAACTATCGAAGCGGAAGCTAACATATGTGGGGACAGTGAAAAAAAATAAAAGGGAGTTACCACGCGAATTTCAACCACTGAAGAGTCGAGAAGTTCAGTCTACTTTATTTGGTTTTACGAAAGAAAAAACTTTATGTTCCTACGTGCCAAAGAAGAATAGAGCAGTGATACTTATTTCTTCCATGCATCATAATGATCAGGTTGATGAATGTAGTAATAAGCCGGAAATTGTACTTTATTACAATTCTACGAAAGGGGGCGTTGATGAAGCTGACAAGAAATGTTCGATTTACTCGAGTAGTCGCCGAACAAGGAGATGGCCTATGGTGTTATTTTATCGAGTTTTAGACTTGAGTGGCATGAATGCGTACATTCTCTGTAACATGCACCAAACAAAGGATATTGACAGAGGAGTTTTTCTCAAAAGTTTGGCTCGTTCGCTCGTGGTGCCACATATGCAAAGACGTGTAAACAACACAAAATTACCGAGAGAACTGAGGTCGACAATGACTCGAGTTTTAGGTAACGACATGGTTACAGTAGATGTCCAGGCACAAGCAGTCAGTCAAGGAACTAGAAGATTATGTAGAATTTGTCCCGCAAAAAAACATAGAATGACAACTTATGTTTGTGTTGCGTGCAGTAGACCCGTGTGCCTGCAATGTTCTCGTCCATTGTGCAATGACTGCCAATAATTTTCATGCTATATGTCTGTTGTCAGAATTTTTGTCTTTTATTAAAAGAAGTAGATATTATGTTTTTTTGTATCCCCAAATATTGGAATTTAAGGTAAAAAAGTTTTTTTCATTCTATAAATAGTTTTAGATACTTTTAATTGCTAAAAATGTAGCCTAAGTCAATATAGCTTGAAAATTGCTATAATTTTTCGATTTTTCATATTATTATAATTTTAATAATAAAGTGAATTCTAGAAACACGTTTTTTTATTATTACCTACGTATAGTTTGATATAGATACACTTTTGAAGATATTTGGAACCATTTTCTCGGAAAAAGTTGCATGTTAATATAGTAGCCTGTGAAACTCCACGTCCAGGGTAGTGTTAATAAAAAATGACGTCCATACTTAAAGGTTAAGCAGAGAAAGTTTGTTTGAATTCAAAACTATTACTCCCTTTCGGAATAACCCTCTTTAAACCATATTGAGTGGGGCGTTTATTCCTTACGATTTGTTACCCAAGATGCCCTCAAACTCTTCCAATTTCACAAGCATCCTGTGTGAGTTTTCAGAATATCTCTGTAATAAGACAGTGGTATTTGCGGGAGATTACAGTACAAGATACACTATATTCGAGAAGGATTGCAACCCCTAATTGCTGAAAACCGATCTTAATTACGATATTGGGGTTTTCTACCCACATTTAACTTTTATTCTTACCCTTAAGCATGTTGGTGGCTGCGATTACATTTGCATGGTATATTTTCTAAAGAGGAAAAGGAATTTATTAAGTTAAGTGCCCTTCTTCCTTTCCTGTTGTGCTACGGCATTATACGGTATCGCCTGAGCTTTGGCAACATCATCAAAACAAAATCCAAGCTATTCCCATCAAGAAATATGGAGTTCTCCTAGGCTCAAATCCAAGAATATATGTTTGTTTCTATTTACATGATTACCCAGTTACCGACAACAACAAAAGGCTATTAAAGTTTTAAGCTTAAACTTATTTAAGGCTCTTACAATATAATTAGGACTACATAGACAAAGACAAGTTCTTTATGGAGAGAAAAAACCTAAAAAATATTAAATAGGAAAATGCTTTAAAGTGAAATCTGCTGAAGAAAGAGATTTTAATGTATCAGGCAAATTGAAAAACCGTAAAAGCCTAAGCCAGCCATTCGGAAATATTTTTTAAGGATGTAAAAAAATCTATAAATACAATTTCGTGGGGAAGATCCCTTTCATGTCAAAAGTCTGGCATCCTTTCCGTAATCGAAATTTCTTTGACCTTTCAGGATTTTATTGTGATTTTCTAATTCTATCTATTATTGATTTACTTATGTTGCGAAAACTTTTGGAAAAGACCAGAAAGCAATTTTATATTAAAAACACAAACATCGCTATCAACGAAAAAAATATTCTATAGATCTGCACGATTATGTACCTATGTCGTGGAATAATTTACAAATTCTGATAACTTAATAATTTTTTGCATACATTTTTAAATTAAATAAGAATATGAAATGTAATCAATTTACAAAAATTGGTTTTGGATTTCAAAACTTTTGTTAGTGTATAATGTATATGTAAGCAGAAAGTATTGACTAATACATATTCGCATGGTTCATATAAATATTTCTTGCTGATGTATTCCAAAGACGTGTATTAAAAGAAGTGTCCAACATTATCATAATGGTCATCTCTTTTCTTACTGTTTTCGGTACCACCTCTTCCACATCCTTTATGCCCTCTGCAGTATGAACCGCTATTACAAAACTTGTTCGTTGGTTTTTGAGTCAATACTTGGATCTTGTAATTTCATTGTTCCTTCGGAATTTTCATCTTGATCGATATTCGACAACATCGTTTTACTTTTGCATGATGAGCCACCAACGTCGAATTAGATATTTTTTTATAAGCGCACAACATTACTTGACTGTTCCTGAATAAAAATAAAATGCTTCAAAGAATCTACCCCCGCATAGATTTCATATTTAATATTCATATGATTCAATACGCTGTTCTTCCTCGCTTGTCTCTCCACTGAAATAAAAAACTGGATTTAGTTTTGCTTTAGTTTTTATCCTTTGGAGCGACATTTCCTCTGCCCAAATTTCAATGTATGCATCAGTATGAAGCTCGGTCCGTTTAGAACACATACCGCATAATCCATCAATCAATTATTAGACTCATTGAAATCAGTGCTCGTTGCGACATGTATTATAAGATAATTACAGGTTACTATAGTATTAAAAATAAAAGTAAAATTAAAACAAGAAAAAAAGTTATAATTGGTGTAAGACCAATAATATTATGTCCTAGATAAAAATAACAGTTAAAAGTGAAAGTTAATGTAAAAATCGAAAGTTCTGTATGACAATACCAAGAAGGGGTTGCTCGATTTAGTTGATTTTCAAAACTTTATTTACCATTGCTATGCAAGCACCATATACGAAATTTCAGCTATCTACGTCACCGCCTTTATGGCAGAATGTAATGGATATCCATTCGGTTCTTCACTCCATATCAACCAAAAGCAATTACCAACATTTTATTTCCCAAGTTACGAGCCTCTCAGTAAAAGAAAATTCAGTGCACTCGAAACTGGACTCTGAACAAATTAAATTTAGCAATTATTTTAATATCCGGCTTAGGCTCATTCTAGGAGATAGTAAAACGAAACTTTTAAATATATAGAGAAGGGTCTTAGGAAATCATTCCCGAAATTTTGCTATTTCAATTCAACTTTGGTAAGCGCTCCAAATAATTTTCAAATCTGGTATGTAGAGTACAAAATAATAAATAACCGGCCAAGTGCGAGTCGGACTCGCACACGAAGGGTTCCGTACCATCGTACAAAATTTAACAATTCCTATGTACTTTTTATTTATTTTTTCAAATGATAGTAGGCGTCATGTGAAAAAATACTGCTATCATTTAAAAAAAATAATAATAATGCTGTCATTTGAAAAAAAAATGCCTACTTATAATAATAATAATGAATGAGAATAAAACGAGGAAAATACGCCGAAAAAACCCCCTTTAATTTTTATTTTATTTTTATTATTTTGTTGTTAAGCGGCAATAGAAATACACAGTCTGTGAAAATTTCAACTGTCTATCTATTACGGTTCATGAGATACAACCTGGTGACGGACGGACGGAGGTCTTAGTAATAGGGCTCCCGTTGTTACCCTTTGGGTACCGAACTCTAAAAAAGTAAATCAGATGAAAAAAAAAATGCAACGGTCGAGAAAAGAGAAAAAAAAGGGAGACGACAACGAAAAACGAGAGATGTTCGCCATTATCCTTATGAGAAAAGAGATACAAAAGTGTGTTTAAAGGAAAATAGCTATAAATATATATATATGTCGTAGGCATTTAATAAAAACCGGGATTTAATTAAATGCCGGCATTCAATAAAAATCGTATTGATATCTTTCTTTTACCATTATCTGCCTAGGCATTTACTTAAACGCTGGCATTTAATTAAATGCCGGTTGGCTCTCCAGGCAAATAATAAAATAAGCAACTATATATCAACGCACGATCCGCAAGCCTTTACGCCGATAGTGTAATACTACCCGATTTAACCAAATACTAGAGAGGGAGATGTGAGGTGAAGGGGGAGGTCGCACCCAGGCCTGCGACCCATACTCACAGACACCCACACCCACATACACACACATATACACATACACACACATACGTATATGTGTGGGTATGGGGGTCGCAGGCCTGGGGGCGACCTCCCCCTTCACCTCACATCTCCCTCTCTAGTATTTGGTTAAATCGGGTAGTATTACACTATCGGCGTAAAGGCTTGCGGATCGTGCGTTGATATATAGTTGCTTATTTTATTATTTGCCTGGAGAGCCAGCCGGCATTTAATTAAAAGCCGCAATTTAAGTAAATGCCTAGGCAGATAATAGTAAAAGAAAGATATCAAACGATTTTTATTGAAAGTCGGCATTTAATTAAATGACTAGGCTTTTAATTAAACGCCGGATTTTATTAAATGCCTACGACATATATATGAGGTCAGCTTGGCTGTTTATATTAATTAGACGTGGTATATTTTTTTCTACCATCATCATTTCTATGCATTACAAATGAAATAACAAACTTAGTATATCCTGTGATTTCATCATATAGTATAAAAATAGAAGAAAAAAAAACGTCTTTTTTTAAAACATAATTTTTGTATAATATACATTTATTTAAGAGAATTGCGCTGAGAGAGAAACACGGTGTGCATGTCGGTTGGTTTCGTTCCTGGCACTATTATACCCAAGATGAAATCTAATGGGTATACTAAGCTTATCATTCCGTTTGTAATACCTAGTAATAACAATGGTATAGCAAAATGGATTGGACACCCATGCATAAAATTATTATTTTTGCATGTCCATCTGTCCACCCGTTTGTCCGTCCTGACGAATTAATTTCGAAAATGGGACAAATAGGGTAACTCCTTCGTATGGTTGCTTTACAAAAATTTCATATTTCACTACATATTTGGACACTGCTTGAGAACCCGTCCACGTAGAGCGTTGAAATTTTGTATAGTGTTTTCATAAAACTAGTAAATAAAATTTCAAAAATGGACTAAATCGGGAAACTCCGTCTTGGTGTTGCCATACAAAAATTTAGGATTTTTACGCATCCCGTGAAAACGGGACTGACCGTTACGGTTTTATACTGAAAAGTCCTTCAGAACATGAAATCTTATAAAATTGGATGAGATTATTTTTGGTCTAGAGATATTTTCAAAAATCACTTCAAAGTCATACTCGCACAGAGAGGTGACTATACGAAATTACAAACGAGCATTCATCTAGGGCATCATAAGAATTCGTCTTATTGTTAGAACAATTCTACCTTTTTTACTTGTTTTTCTATAAACTTATGTGATTATATATATAAAATTTTACATAAGTTTCATCAGGTTGTGGTGAATTTATAAATTTTTAGATTTGCTCACGGAAAAATTTCAGAAAATTCATGTGAGAAAATTACTATGAAAATTTTTGTGATCGTGAGATATCGAACACCGAGAAGCGAGCTATATATTGTGTGTAGTATGGATTTGTATAACATGGCGAGCTGCATAATTTATAAATGTACATACAGAAATTTACTCACACTACATATTTATCCAGTTTGATCCCAGGATATTTGTGTATAACATAAATATACCGATAGCGACAGGCTATGAAAACTATTCTCACCGGCTCAAATCCTGATCCAAGTCTTTAAGCGGATCGGTACATATATACATATATGTATATTTATTTAATATGATATATGAGGCAGTTAAGGAGATTGAAGAGAGAAAATCATTCTGGCTTGAAATCGGAGACAGTTCCTATTTTTCTCATATAAACTGGTAGACTATTCCAGCGATAAATACTGTGAATGAAGAGCAATCGCGAACTTTGTATATATTGAAAACTCTTAGCATGATCCAAGTTGAGTTTACCGGTGAAAGTGACGAGCGAAGATATTGAGCAGTGAAACCATTTATTATTTCAAATATCATGTGGTATATTCCATAAATGAGATAATTATTCGAGAAACAACTAAATATAGATTACCACCCGATACTACATAAGAGATGAGAGCTGCTATCCTCTTAACTGGGCTTTCCAAGCCCATTAGCAAACATTGGTATTCTACGTAAAGAGTTAAGAGATGTCAGGCGTCAGCTGATCTCTTAACTTTTGTGGAAATTTTCGTTAGGAGATTTGGTATTCTAGCAAACGAAATTATCTGTCAAATATCTCAGAGCTCAAATATCTAAGAGCTCCTCACCGAGGTACGCTTAAATATCTTATCGTGATAGTTGCAGAAAGTATTTTATTTCAAAATACCGAAATGTTGGATAAAAATGCTGTAAAATAAACACATATTTATAAATGTCGTATATATTAAGAAAATAGTTATACAATTGGAGCCATGAACAGAGGATAGTTCTGAGCAATATGCTATAATCTTTTACCTTTAAAGTGATAGAAATGACAAAGCCTTACGATAACCTCCCTTACTCGACAATATTATAGTCAGTTTAAAGTTTTGGTAAGAATTGATTTTTTTGCTCCTGGTTTATACCAAAATCCTGTTGGACGTAGCGATGGCTGTGGAATTCTTTACATGCGATTTAGGTATTTAAATAATAATTCAATTATCATTACGTGCTGTTAATATATCATACAATTATTATTTATATCGATAATTGTAACTTAATTAAGACGCACATAATTAGAGCTACATTACATTACATTACATTACTTCTTATTTTTCCTTCTTGAAAAGTAAACGTCTTTAATAGCTGGGCTGACTGAAAAATTGTCCCAACCCTCTTCACCTCTTAAAGACAATATTTCTCCGGAAAAATTTATATAGAATACCAATTCTGCTAAAATCTCTTGCTTGTCATATTTAAGGGGCTAAGAGATCTCTTAAAAGTCTCTTATGTAGAATCGGGGGGTACGTATAAGTAAAACGGGGCACAGTCCTAATTTTTCAATCCAAATACACAGTTTTCACAAATATTAAAAGTACATTTCAACTTAGTTTATTATATGTAGCTATCAAGAGCGTCAAATCATATCCCCATAATCAGTGGACGGATCAGTTAACAAGTTAACAGTTACATATAGCGAGGCATCGATAATGCACATAGCTAAAGATTTCTAAGTGTAGGTACCGAATATTTAGCTAATAACACTATCAATGTATTCATTCTAAATTTAGGTTTAGTCAAATTTAACACATAAGGTCGTGCAAGCAAATTGGAAGCCAGTTTGTTGTTTTAGCAGCTTTTCCTGATATAATATGGGCTTGATACTTGCTGACATTTAACATGAGTTTGATGGATTCAGACCAACTGTAGATACTACTAATACAAATCAGAATTAGTCTGCGCAATGCCGTATCTGTGGAAGTTGGCGTAAGGTACTTAATCAGCCAGCAATCATCGGCGAACATTTGCAACTTCGAGTAATCCAAACACCAATTAAATAAAAATTAAATAATTTATATATTGTAAAAAAAAACAAAAAGTTCAACAATGGAACCTTGGGGTACAGCACAGTTGATCAATAATGGTTTGGAATATGTGTTATTGTTTAAGACTCCTTGTATTTTATCAAACAAATAATTTTTCACCCAAGAAATAGTACATAACTTATCATCAATGCTAGAATAGATTAATTTAATTCAAATTAAGAATGTCTTATTTTAACCAGTTTGGCTTTGAATTATCGGATTCTGATTGGTAGGTGATTAGGTATTACGTAAATAACTTGATAATTCTATAAATTGCTGCAACAGTAGACATTTTCTTATTTAGAAAACTTCGCTGCAGCTGAGATTTTCTTTTTTCTTGGTTGAATTCCTTCTTCTATAAGCTTGGTAGCTTGGGAGCACTGAGGCTAGTTATTACCACTCGTAGGAAATTTAGAAAAGCCTTAGTTTCAGGTTAAACAATAGACATATAGATTTCCTCTTCCTCCGCCTATACCTTGAAGAGGTTAAATAAATTCGCTACACTTCCAAAATTGACTTCATCAAACCTTTAATACAATTACTTGGAAGAAAATGGAAAACTATCTGTTGTTTCTTCTTATTTTATTTTATTTTTTTATCAGCGCCCTTTGGAAATTCCTAAAATATTTTATATCTCTAATTTGACTTTTTTTTATTGGGCTTAGAGATCCTGAGCTTACCCCTGCGAATTATTGCAGCTCCTGATATTGCCTTAATTTTTTTTTTAATATCCATTAATCAGCTCCCATTTCTACCCCGCACTCTCCCCGCCCCTTTTCCTAAACCTATCTTGTTCGCGTTGAGCTCCCATTTTTTTTATACCACATACATCCTCCTTCTACTCTCCATTCTCCCGTTATCCCGTAAAATCTCGAGAAAACCTACCCTCTTACATCCCTCAAAAGCTACCCCAACAAAAAAGAAATTTAAATTTATTTCAACAGTGGAAGATAATAGGCAGATGTACCTCACATATGAAAAAACGTCTAACCCTCTACAACAAAAAGTGATACCCTTAGTCGTCCCAGGCGATTAGCACTTTTTCAGATTTCTTACGTTTTCCTTAATTCTCCAACCATGTTAGTAAATTGGGAATGGAGAATTAGGGAATTAAAAATTCTAAGAAAACGCAATTCTCATCTCCCAAATTCCCAAATTCTCCGTGTTACAGAATCCGGCCCCTGGTGTTCTGTTTCCCAGAATTTACGCAATTGTGCATCTAGTGAGGAATCACGTTCAAAGTAGTTCGCATTTGTAACTAATGAATGGCATATTGGCTGGATAGAAGTAGTTTTGAATGGCCCAGAGGCAGTCCACTCTAGTAGAGTCTTTTGAAGAGTAGGAAGACTTTCCCCTAACTTAATCGGACCCACACATAATAGGTCGAAAAATAATCCAGCTCCTAATAGCATATCGTTCTTTTGAGGACAGTTGAATGATAGATCTGCTAGGTTTAAATTCGAAGGAAATTTCCAATTGGTAATATCACCAAACCTTTCAGGCTGATTAGTCGTAATAGATGGTAATACAAGTGCATCTATGTTTGTAGAGAATTCAATAAATCGAGATTTTACAATTAGGTTTGATTTATATTTAACTGACATGTTTGCTGCACCGATACCAGCTATCGCACTTTCTACTCTAACCCTTTTTAAATTCAATTGCTGCCACAATCACTCAGTTATGAAGTTTAGTTGGGAAGCGAAATAAAGAAGCGCTTTGCTAATTATAAAGGGAGTCACTAGTATTACGATGAACAAGTATAACTGCCGTGGACAAGAATATTTGAATGAATTCATTTGATTTTCTAAGCATTCCACAGGCTTTCAATATACATAGATTGAACATGAGGCTGCTGCTTTGAGGAATCTCCTATCGACGACATATGTAAAAACGAATGATGCCTCGACTGGCAGTGACGACATCTGCCTAATTTGCATGCTTTCACTTTATGCGGATCGAAGGCAATTAATACATAAATTTAGCCGTTTGGCCTCATTGAAACGATCCACTGAATTTATTGCGATAAATTTTGGGCAGCTGAATATAGAGTGACCAATTTCATTACAAAACATGCACGAGTTTAATTTACTAGTACCTATTAATGCTGCCTTACGAGAAATCATATATATATTGCCGTTTTGTTTACATGACTTCCAAATTCTTGTACGTGAGCGAGATTCTCCATGGTTTGGCATCTACGCTGCATAAATTCTGCCAACTCTTCCCATGTAAGTATCATATCGAGTTGATCTTCGTCTTGCCATTTTAATTGTGTTTGTGAATCAAATTTATGTGTAATCATGTGCGTAAGAAATCCGTCAGTTATCTGTTCCTTTGTAGCCATTGAAAAGAGTGCACGCATGTGAACACTTGCCGAGTCACTAAGAGTTCTAAGCTCTTCCACTGACCCTTTGTCAACTATTCTTAATTTGAACAATTCCTCCAGATGTGCCTGAAATATGAGACGCTTATAATCGAGTCTTTTTTTTAAAGGCTTACAGCGATATCACAATTTTCGGAAGTAATTTCAAGTGCTTGTATTGCTTGAAGTGCGTTGTCTGCCAAACAAGATCGAAGATGCTGAAACCTTTCGACGTTGTTGAAATGTTCATGGTCAGCAACAAGTGTCTTGAACATTGAATGAAAATCTAGCCCCTCAGTGAACTTTCCCGAAAATTTTGAAAGCATGAGCTTTGGAAAGTGAGACGCACCTTATGCAACACTGGAGAATGCGTCAGCTGGGATGGAACCACGAACTCTTCTGCGTGCTAAGTATGATAGTATTTTGTTTCTTACTGCACAATAAGTTTCCTCAAAATTTTTACGTTCATCACTTTTCTCTTCATCCTCATCCAAATAACCAGGTTTAGTTTCCGCTGCACTAAAAGTTGTTATATACCCTTCCAAAAGCCCTAATCTTGTTTCCAACTCAGCTTCAAACCGATAAATTTAATGAGCGAGAGAATAAAGAACTTTGTCGAAATGAAAATGCGTGTGGTTTCTTTAACAGTAAGTACAAGAAGAAGGATTTTATTTAGTAAAATTTCTTTTGTGTAAAATTTAGCATAGCACTGCTGGCAAATGTTAAATATTAAAACGAAATTCGTACACAATATATATAAATAGCTATACACGGTCGCAGCACCTAACTAATACGGATTAACTACAAAACATACAAAAAAAAACTTCTCTGTATTCCACCCTCTTGTAATGCGGTTCGAATTTCTCGCTTATCCCTCATAATGGAAGAATCAAAACGACCATTAAAAACTAAGCATCCCAATGGTATAATAAAGCTCTCGCAGAAATGAAGCACACAACAAACGGAAGTAGTGAAAGTAGGTTAAAGGAAAAGCGATGAAATGTCTTGCAACATGCCCGTGACTTTATGCTTTAAAGGGCCGGATGGCACTGAAGTATTTAAGCAAATATCGCTTTTATTCTGACTATTATCGAGGATGATATAAGGTCAACTTAACAGTCCTTTTGTGTGCACTGATAGTAACACAATATAACATGTAATTTCATATAACAGATATTCCACTTAAATCGAATTATAACAAGTTATTCTGTCTATTGCATTCTAAAGAGTTGAAATGCTATGACACTAAAAAATTGGTTATGCTATCCTTTTAGAAAGAACTGCCGCACTGCACGACTGTAACACCTCATAAGAAATTAGTCAAAGTCCAATTCAATGATATTATTTACAAACCTATCGTTATATTGGAATGTATTACAGCATGTTCGCGTTCAATAAACATCTATATCTCGCTTAGAAACGAAGCGAAAACCCTCCCTTTGGCACTTATTATGTCCTCAAATGACAAAGCAAGCTCACTCTAAACAAGAAAAAAAGCCTGCATCATAACCACTAAGTGGGATCAGTTTTTACTGCATCGTCTAGGAATTCCCACATAAAACTTCCATCTGTATACGAGCTTCCTCCAAGGAACTTATTTAACTTTCACCCTAACATGTGGTTATAAAAATTCTCTCAAAAGCTCGTTAGTATTCTGTTAATCTTAAGATGCTTTAGTTGAGGTAAGCAAACAAGATAAGCATTAGGGTTTCTTCAACGACCATACCTTTCTTGCCCGGGCGTTTATAATCCAAACGTAATGCGTTCCACCTGTCTCCATTATTTAGTTGCGGAATAACTCGTCTTCCTCTCGTTTATACATATGCTCGGATGCGGCATACACACATTCTAGGTAATGATGCCAGTATATACGTACTAATGTTGAACAAAAATACGACTGGAAGCACCTGGTACCAAATTTGTGATGAATACACTTTCTCTTGACTTCTTGTGGCAGGACCAAATTATTAGCTTAATTTCATGATATTAAGTTTTCGTATTCACCTACCGAGAGCTATAGAAGTTCAAGCAACCCGTCCTTAATGAGGAAGCCCAGGTAAACTAAAACCCATTTATTTTCTAGGACTATCGAGCGGTCCGCCCCAGGCGGCAAATATTTTGGGGTGGCGAAAAGCAAAACGCAAAAGGCGAAAGGGGAAAGCAAAAGCAATGGGCGAAATTTTCAATTAGCAAAACTATGTGCTGATTACTGACATGCATAACGTGGACGCCACAGAAATTGCTTACATTATTATGACATCACTTTTCTACAGTTGTCTCCTTTTGTTTTAAATTCTGTATTTCGCTGAAATTCAAACAATAAGTTCTATACGAAACCCACCATAGTTCAAAATGAATACATAGAATATAAATAAAATAAGTAAAAAACGAGTTTACTTTTTCATGCGACTTGGCCTCAGTTTTGTTTGAAACCTCGTTTTTTACTTATTTTATTTTCTGCCTTTTTCACGTTAACTAAATTGGAAAATTCTGCATTTTTCCTGAAACAGATTTATCACTAATCATATAGATGAAAATTTTTCCGATGGTTTTCTCGCTTTTCCGGGTTTTCCATCGAGTTTTCCACAGAATCATCTTTATGCAACTCATTTCGCTCTACAACTTTGTCTTAGGTTGCAAAACGCTCAAACGCTTCCTTGGTCGGAAAAACTCCGGAAAAGCGTTTTACATGAATTTTCCTCGATTTTTTCTGCAAGTTTTCACCATTGTCGGAGAGAAAGTAATGATGCCAGTTGATAGCAAACTTGATCCTGCATAATTTAGAAATTTTTTTTACCGGAAAAGTAGGAAAATTCCGGAAAATTTTTCGGAAAAGGGGATAACTCTGCATTTTTCCTGAAACGGATTTATCACTAATCAAATTTGTACCAAATTTTCAAATGATTTTTCCCGATTTTCCGGGTTTTCCAGGGAAATTTCCGGTTCAAATTTTGACAGATTCAATTGTCACGCGACATGAACCTGTGTACCAAATTTCAGCTCGCAGTGATGACGAAAAGTGGGTCTACGAGAGTGTCGAAAATAGTAAAGAAATAGACAAATTCGTGTACGAGTTAAAGGGAATGGTTGGCCTCAATAGATGGCAATACAAAATTTTTAATATTTTCTCTGTCCCCTGTATCTACTTTTATGGATAGGCATACAAAAATTTCCCAATTTTATTTCCTTAATAATCAAATTTAAGAAATATTTGATATTATAGAAGATAAGATTCCAATGAAAGACATAATTTCGAATGTATTTGCAAATTGTTGAACTTGAAATATTAATACTAAAACGAAAACGTACCTTCACATGAAGATAATTTTCACACTCCTGCAACAAAGGTTGACTCAAATGAAAAGAGATGCAAGCAGGCTATGTTATACATGTCAGTGGTACTGACTCCGGCAGCGGCGAGCGTATATTAATAGAGCAATCTCTTGAACAGCTGTTCAATACACCCTTATTCGCTACTATGTAAAAAACAACAGTGAACCACTACACCTTTATTCACCAGTATGTAAAAAACAACGTGCTTGGTTATTAAAAGGTGTAAACATTTTTCCATAAAAAAAAAAAAAAAAAAAACCAAGTATATTTCTCTTTGTCGCACATATGCTCAATTTCCTTAAATGCTACATGCAATTCTTTCTTTCAAAATTTGGATTCATTTTTGTTTTTCTATATTTTTTCAAATGGCGCCTACACTGATGGGTAATCTCTTTCTATTGAACAGCTGTTCAAGTGAATTCTCTATATATACTTTCTCTATGACCGGCACTATGATGACATGATAATAGCTATTGGCTGAATTATTTTAATTTTTTTTTTTTTTTTAATTTACTTTATTTTCTTTTTATAATTATTTTGTATTTCTGTAATTGAATTCTTTGATATAAGATCTTTTTTTGTTTTGTTTTGTTTTGTTTTTGATCTGCTTTTCAATAACTTCAATTATACACTAGCACAGAATATTTCGAATTGAATTAAGTTGTAGGGTATATGTATACAAGTAGAAAAGGTTTTGAAAGTATAATGAAAATGATCAAACTGACATGACTTGAATCCTTGCTAAATGTCAAAATTGAACTTGATAAACTTCGGGCCAAAATTTGACAGCTTTAACGTTTTTTAAGAATAAAAGTCATGGCACCTAGATTATTCTCTCTATGCTTTCATAAATTTTTCTACTTCTATAGTATGCACTCTACAAGTCAATTTTATTCGCAATCTCCTCCTGTATTCTGCAGTGCACTGCACGGAATCAAAGGAACACAGCTGGTATTTCAAGCTCAGTTCAATTAATCAAAATAAATCTAGGGCACTTCCAAAAGTCCTATATCAAACCTAGAATGGAATACTATTCCTACATATGGGACGCGGCATCGTAAATCCTAAACTCATTGGATATTTTCCAAAACAGGGAAGCACATTGGAGATTTGGCGAGCACTTGTCATATCGACTCATTTGAGCACCGGGGAGATGTTGGATGCCGTTTGCTCATGCTAGGTCAATATTCCCGTTAAATATTTAGTCTGAGCCCTTGTAGATTAATTCTTGCACGCAATACTCACACTACAAGCCGCACACATATTTTCAATGTTCACAATACTTTCAGCCGTACAGTAAAATTCCGTGATGCATTCTTATCCCGAACTGTACGAATATATTTCGTCCATCAACACCTCCGGCATATTCCTCACTTGCCGTAATCTTTCCGTATCTCCTGCATCCATCACCACGTAATTTGTATATAAAAAACGAGTAAAAAAGCCGGAATTGGTCTAACTAAAACCAATTATTATGAAACCCTAGATGAAGAAAGTTCGTATTGTCTGTGCGAGTTTGCTTTTGAATTGGTTTTTCGCATGTATCTCTAGAACGGTTCGCCGGACACAAAAAATGATTATAACCAATTTTATAGAGATTATATTCTGAAGCACCTTTCTGTACATTAAAACCGTATAAAACTTATAGTTTTCATAGTATAAAAATCCTAAATTTTAATATGGCAACACCAAAAGATGTTGCCCATTTTAGTCCATTTATGAAATCGTATTTACTATTTTTATGAAAACACTATGAACAAAACTTCAGCTTTCTACGTGTTCTCAGGTAGTGTCCAACTATATAATGAAAAGCGAAATTTTTGTATGGCGACCTTACGAAAGAGTTACCAGATTTGTTTCATTTTCGAACTTTTTTTTTAAAGGCCATATGCAAAACTTCAGTTCTCTAAGTATACACCTTCACGAGTCACCGAGCGGATGGGCGGACGGACATGCAAAAATCAAAATATCTTTTAATTTTATGCATGGGTGTTTAATCCATTTTGCTCTCCATCATTTTTCTATGTGTTACAAAAGGAACGACAAGCTTAGTTGCCCTTTAGATTTCATCCAGGGTATAAAAATGAAATTGTTGTATGACAACCCTACGAAAGATTTACCCGATTTGTCCCATTTTCGAACTTAAATTTAGCTTTTTTTAAAAAACCTGTGTGCAAAATTTCAGCGCTCTAAGTGAACGTGTTCTCGATTTATCGTGAGGACGGCCAGACAGACTGACTGACGGACGGAAACACGGACGGATAGGCAGACGGGCGGACAGACGGACCCACAAAAATAAAAAAAAAATCTTTAATCTTTTGAGTGGCTACTAGCATTATTTCTACGCATTACAAACGGAATGACAAACTAGTATACGCTATGATTTCTTCTAGGGATAAAATGCAGGTATTTAAAATTATGATAGATTAATAATTATTTATATAACTTCAATTTCTAAATTATAAATCATTCGGTTATCATACCGCTCAGAATATAAATACTTTATATAAGTAATGTATATTAGTAGAAGCTATTAAAAATTTTATAAACCTGGGAGGTCTATTGTTCCTATTAATACATTTCTAGAATTTCCTACTAATTCAAAACTGTAATGAATAGAGCGATGCGTGTTGAATTTGTGGTGATTTCCAAGTAATGTGCATATTTACAAAAAATAGGCATTAGCTCGTTAACAATCAGCTAGCGGTCAGCTTTCAATTAAAATAAATGGTTAGTTCAAAGAAGATCAAATAAATTAATAATGAAAAATTAAAATAATAAATTAATAAATTAAAAACCACGTTTACTGCAAATCTTGAAATCCTTAAGCAAATAAAGTCGAAGAAATGCCAGTTGCATCAAAATATCCAAAACATCTGCAATATTTGATAAAATATTGTTTTCCAATTTTTTTGCTATTTCTTATTGCCTTTTTATTAATTCTTATTCCCAACGAATTTCACTCGAGCATAACCCACACATACAAGCCATTTGTATGACTTACAGAGGTAATAAGGTAACGAACTTTATTGTGATTATTGTAGATGAGAAATTAGGAAGATACCAAAGACACCTTTACATAAATGATGTTTTTAAGGTTAGGATTTTTCTTTTGTTTTTTAGAAATTAAACGCAATTGTTACTTATTGTTAAAAGCAATGAATAATGCGTATAAATATAGTTGTGACTGAATTCAATTTGCTGCATTATCATGGATTAGGATTAAATTCGGAACAGGATAATATTTATAAAGTTGTTACAGCTATGAATCAGCGTACAATGGAAATAAACATAGCTTACTCAAGCATTTCAAAAATCACCAGCGTTGCAGACGAATATTTACCATTTATTTATTTATTTAGAAAAGCCAACAGGACAAAATTTCACCTGACTATTACAAAAGAAAAGAATAGAAAGCAAAATAAAAAATAAAAGAAAAAAAGCGAAGAAAAAACACAAAACTCATCAAAAGTGAATGAAAAATAAAAACAATTTAAAAAAAAGAAAGTGAACGAAATAAAATAAAACTAGAATAATAAGGTATGAAACTAACACAGCAAAATGTTTATAAATAAAAGCGAAAAAATTACTTTATTCGTAAAGCAAACCTTTCAACTTTGTCGAAGTAAGTCCAAATCAATGAGGTGTGAGTGGTTAATGAAGGCTCTCAACATAGAGCATATCGGTTCATTATAACCCAGTTGCTGTGATGATGAGATACATGTAACAAGGCATACGAGTCATTCCTTATCGTTCGTGGGCGAATATTAAAGTTAAATTTAGATAAGAGCTCAGGAGCATCTACTGCACCAGCAATTACTTGAAACAAGGAGATTATCTTTGTTACCTCGCTTCACCTGGTAAGCGTGGGTAGATTAAGAAGATTTAATCTCTGCTCATAAGGAGGAAGCGTGAGTGAGTTATCCCATGGGGGACGTCTAAGTGCGAAACAAATAAATTTCCTTTGTAAGTATTCCAAGTGCCGTAGATGAACATCATAAAATGGACACCAAACAGGGATAGCATAATCAATAAGAGGTCGCGCAAAAGCCAGATTCAAGGTCCTTAAAGTAAAAGGATCATTGACATCAGGCAGGCGAACATCTACCTGCAAAGCCTAATGTGACATTAGTCTTATTGTATGTGACAAAAAGCTCAGTTTAGTGTCTAAAAGTACACCATGACTTCATTGCTTTTGTCAAGAGCGATACCACTGATATGGTATGTGATCAGAAGTGGACAATTTTTACGGGTACGTAACATGACGAGAGTATGGTTGTAGTTTTCCCAGAAAAATAATCAGAAAATCATATTTAAATCAGGCTTAGAGTGTTCAAGTTTCTTAACGAACTTCAAGAATATTCTTGCAACTTTCATGACTTGCTCGTAACTGAAATGTATTTATGCTTACCTACCAACAACATTAAAACCCGTGTGTTACGATTAGCCCTTAAGGCATTCCATGAGATATGACATTAATTGAAAAGCCTCAATGTTCATCATTTAGCATACATTTCGATTTGCCTTGAAAAATAAATCTATCAAAACATTTGTAGAGAATTATACAATTTGGAAATTGGATGTATTCTAGCATTCGTTAAAACCGCACTGATATTACTGGTTCAATTCACTCCAGTTATAACAGTCAGCCAGATGTGTGACATCGCGCACGATCCGAGCTTTAATATTAATACTATCTTTATCAGTAAAGCCCTATTCACAGGATGGTTAACAATCATACCAAGCCTAGTACGTCCTCATGCAGACCATCAAATCAAACATCCGCTTCACTTGATTCATTAGCCGAATCCACTACTGGGCAGTTGGAACAAGAATTATCTCAGAACTAGCGTTTCTAGTTACTTGCCATAGTGCTGGAGGAAGGCATCACACTGGGAAGGCAGATTTTTGACGGCCAACACCCATCTATTGATTGTGGTCCATGGCGTAATGCAAATGCGTAAGGACTAGGGGATAATGAAGAACATCTGATATCTCAAGGACTTTACATTTGCTGTACAATGGAAGTTAACTGCAATTTAAATGCAGACGTCACATTCACATCATCTTTTGTATTTACTTATATATTTCCAAACGACCTTGCTTTGTTGCAAGGATAAATATAACGACAAGCAGGCCAGCAGTGGACTTCCGCACTGAGATAAAGAGAGATATGTTACAGTGATGAGTTAGAGTTTTGTTTCTGGCTATACATAGAATTCAATGCAGATGGGATATTATATTGGTGGTTATTTTCATGCAATTTACACTATCATGTTGCAACGAGGTTAGATATCTTACTTACGGCGATGATTTCCAAGATTTCACGGATGAGCTTCACGACGACAACTATGCGGTCTCCTGATGGCTTAGTCCTCCCTTAGTCCTCCTATTAGGATACATCATTAAAACAGTCTCGTTTGGTCGGGCCGTTTGGTACATGGGGAAGCTTTTCCACTTTCATCAGCTAAAATCGAACACAAAGCATTAGGGAAATACAAATAGCATTCAAGCCCCACAACCAACAAATACAAAAGAAAAATACTCCCAAAACAAATACAAAAGCAACAAAAACCATCACCATTTCCAACCTATATGCTTCATCAGTAATGCGATTCCCTGCCCATCTTCATTCCACCGCCCTTCCTCTTTCTCCTGATAAGATAAGGCCATCAAGTCAAGCCCAGGCCGCTGTCTTCCGTCCAAAATTAAAAGAACCCAACTGAAAATTCTGTAAACAGCACTACAAGGCAAAAAACAACAACAAAAAACTGCAACTTCATCTCTATCGAAGCCACTGGTGGAGCGACAACTGGTGGAAGCCTATGGTCCTTGCAGATATTTCCAGCTGCGCCAAACCTGAGAGTGAAGTCTGTAAGAAAGTATCCCAGTGAAAAGGTAGTTCCCCAGAATCCACAGCTATCCAAGAGCTTGATCTAAGACACGACGGAACCATCCCAAACCTAATGTCGATGCCGAAAACACCATGAATCGCACCCCGAAAGCCTGAAGCAAACCTCATATAACCTCACTAGTAAAAAAACATTAATTTAGAGGTCACTAGGTAATTTTTCTTAATTTTAGTACATCATTCGACTTCGAAATTGGAATGTCGAAAAAAGCTGTAACAACGACCATGTTCTTTTTTTATGGTTTTGAGTTTTCTTCTCTTCTTATTCGTATGGTCACGCAAAAAGGTCTGGAAACTGCCACGCAGAGAAACTAAAACTAAAGAAAAAGAAACAAAAATGAAGAATAGTTGTATATCAGTCAGCAGTTTTTATGACGACAGCATCAAATAAAGGCTAATTGTCCTCCAATTTCATTTCATTCGCAAGCCTAATGATTTTATTTACACGAAGGTGAATGAATTGAATTTGAAGTCCCTTGCAGATTTCAGCAGTTCCCCCAATAGAACATTCCGCGGAGGCTGCAATCATATTCAAACCGGGTCATGCAGAAACTCCCGCCTGGAGAACTTTCCACGGAAGGAATCGTAAGACCTCACTATAAAGAAGCTCGCTCACGCTTCAAGCTCTTATAGGATAGCCCAGGCCACCTGTCCAGTAATATGAAGAAATCGTACACTATCCTAAATAACACCATGCACAGCATAAGAACCGATGTCCCATCATCAGGTACCAAGTCGCACCTGGTCACAGGTAATTCATGCATAATCAGTCTTCTAAGAAAATTCAGAACCACACAATGTTTGTTCTTGTTTATTTATGTTTTCTCCGATATTCTAAGTAACCACACTAAAAAGGAAAAGTAAGCGTAGTGCGATTGTCCACATAAGTACACAAGAAAAAGCACTAGTACCGCAAAAGTGACTTGCTCGCGTACGAGAGTGAAATACTTTTTGCTAATATAGGATTTAATTAAATACAACACAAGATTGAGCTCGATTGCCGACTGACGTCTTGGCAGTGCTGAATTTTTATATGCCACATTCTGTGATCCTTTTCTAGTTGTAAACGGTTGTAAATTATATGTGCTATCCGCTCGGTCAGAGGATAATTTCGTAACAATATTATCAGTGTACAGACGTATGGAAAGTTTTCTAGGTTTTTGTTTCACGTTTCACTATTTACTTAATAAAGGATAGTTTCGTGCAATACGCATTTAGTAAATGTATTTTATCATAGTAGATTGCATTAATTGTGTTTCATTGATATCAAGCTTCTAAAGTGGCATAACAACTTATTAGTTATTCGATATATTACTTTAAGAAATGCTCTTCCCTGTGGAGTAGTACGGTCGGCGTAATTTTGATGTACCAACAGCTGGACCTTCGTAAAACCTGATGTCAACGATATATCAATAATTCACGGACTAGATATAGTTTGCAAGCCACCAATTCCTACCCACCCACCTGCAAACTTCACATTCAAAAGAAAAGTATATTTTTAATAATAATATTATCACATATAAAATTAAATAGTTTTTTTAATACTTAGTAGCTAATAATACATATAGGCCTAGGAGATAATATTGAAAATTATTACTTTGAACTAGGATATGCATTGTTTATGTTAAGTTATGTATTTTCTTTATCATTTTTTCTTCATCATTATTGACGAGATATAAAAGCATGTATAAAAGCTAGAATTGGTCTAGGTATTATTGTACGTGATTAATAGTCCTAAAATATAAAATTTTATTTATCATCGTGCTAATTCAAGTTCTTAAGCCTAATACCACAAAATTCATTACACAACTGATAACCAGAAACTTCAAAGTTCATTAAAATTCAATATATATAAATATTTCAAAATTCATTTAAAAAATTCGTAGAATAACTTTACATAAAAAGGTGGAAGTATAGCTGCGGTCTCGTGCCCCTTTGCATTTTCCTTACTCCTAAAATGAAGAATTTGTAAAACAAGAAGAATATGCGTCAACGAGTTGGCACGAGAAGGATGCTTTGTGAGAGAAGATTTAGTCTGCTCTCAAGTATTGTTAAATTTTTCTCGAACTGCTACGTGAGCGCATAGAGGCGCAGTGATGATGTTTGTGGTGTGCGTGCCTTTTAGAGGCAGTAAACTGGAATGCTGCTTTGAACGATTTGGAGAAAGTTCTGACCAATCTGTTCTGCTTCCAGCGTGCAGTTTTGGGAAGCTGATACGTGTGGGTTGGAGGCAGCACTGATGACGTTTGTCGTGTGCGTACCTTTTTAGATGCAGCAGACTTGAATTCTGCTGCATGGGAACTTGTAATAATGGCACTGGCGACGTTTTGTCGTATGTGGTTTTATGAGTGTAGCGAATTGAATGCCGCTATGTGTGGGATTGAATTTTCTTCTAATTTAGTCAGAATCAACTTCTGAATTTATTAGTCGCAGAGTTAACCTCTGGAAATAAATCTGGACTAACCACTGTGTAATTTGCCTAGATTTCGGATTAACTCTTATGTAAGATTGCATGAGTTAACCTCTCTTTATGTAATCCTTAGGATTAACTCCTAGCCGAATCAACCTCAGGTTATGTATGTCGTTTAGGTAACCAGAATTACCCTCTGTTTTAGGACTGAGTGAACCACAACTATTTAGGACAGCCAGAATTAACTTCTGTTTGTTGGATTGAATCAACCTTAAGTTATGTATTTAGAATTAACTTCTATATTCGATTTTAGAAGTAATTTCTGCTTTGGATTAGGGTTTTGCTCAGAACAGACTTCAAGGCTTAGGACTTGAATAGATCAACTCTGATTTGGAAATGGGTGATTTCACTATGGCTCGCCGCTTTTTTATAGCTGCCGATGTCGTTCATGTAATATACTCCTCATGGTGTTGCCATAGCAACGTTTGTACCAAATGCTGCGGCGAAATCGTCTGCTTGACATAATGTAAATCGTCTGTTTGACATAATGTATTATTGTTTTTATACCCTAGATGAAATCATAGGGGTATACTAAGTTTGTCATTCCGTTTGTAACACCTCGAAATAATGATGGTAGAGCAAAATGGATTGGACAACTATTCATAATATTAAAAGTTATTTTGATTTTTACATGTCCGTCCGTCCGTCCGTCTGTGCGCATGATAACTCGAGAACGCGTATACTTAGAGAGCTGAAATTTTGTACACGGACTTTAAAAAAAAAGTAAAATTAAGTTCGAAAATGAGACAAATCGGGCAACTCCTTCGTGGGGTTGCCATATAAAAATTTCGTTTTCAGCTATATATTTGGATACTGCCTGAGAACGCGTCGACGTGGAGAGCTAAAATTTCGTACATGATGTTTTTACTACATTAGAAAATAAAATGTCAAAAATAGACTAAATCGGGCAAATCCTTCTTGGTGTTGCCATATAAAAATTTCTGTTTTTACGTATACTTTGAAAACGATCAGACCAAGACATTTTTATTGTACTAAAAACTTCTGCAGAATATGAAATCCTATAAAATTGGTTATAACCAATTTTTCCGTGAGACAAACTATTCTAGAAATATATGCGGAAAATAACTTCAAAATTAATACTTGAATAGATCGTTGACCAGACGAAATTTAATACGGGCATTCATCTAGGGTATCATAAAAATTGGTCTTAGACCAATTCTAGCTTTTTTACTTGTTTTGTTTATTTTTACGAAATCAGAAACTGGATGCATCGAGGGAATTATGGTTCGATGGTGGACCGAAGAGTCTAAGACCAATTCTTATGATACGCTAGGATTGATCGTTTTCACAGTATCCACACAAAACCTAAATTTTTATATGGCAACACTAAGAAGTGGCTCTCTGTGTCAACGCGCTCTCAGGCAGTGTCCAAATATATAGTGGAAAACGAAACTTTTGTATGACAACCTCTTGAAATAGTTGTCCGATTTGTCTCATTTTCGAAGTTAATTTTCCTTGGTATACTCCATAGATTTCATCTAGGGTATAAATGTATTGCACAGCGTAGTACTAAACAATTTCTATAGCGTAGCTATCTCTTACCAGATATATCTTTTTAAGTTAATATGAATTCAAGCGATACAATAGAAAGATTCTGCTCCAGAGGGGTTAAAAATTTTGAATAACAGCTGTAGTCCACTCAACACAACGAAATGTGAATGTGAAGTTAATAGTAAATAGTAAAGATCATGCAACAAATGCTGGTTAGTGTTCAAGTTGGATAGTTTTGTTATCACAGCCAGACGCTCTATTGAATTTTTAGAACTTGTTCCCAAACCTGCCCGAATACTTCCTTTGTTATGTTTGGATATGTTTTCCCCTATTGTTCTTTTATTTAACTGGCCGTAAAGTTATCATCTCAAGGTCGTCTATGCTGGCAAGCACATGTTTGCAGCAGATGCTTTTCTGCAGTCACGACTTAGAAGGTAGGAACCTCAGAAATTACTTCAACATGAGATAAATTAATCCGTAAATCGTAACCGTAAACGTACTACTGCTACTATGCGATTCTCCCTACTGGTATCTTTCTAGATTTGTGCCTCAGTGCTTCATTACGATCGCACGCATATCCAGTTTTCAGTAAATCGCGCGCGAAAATTGGCAGCGGTCACGGTGACCACACCCGGCCTGCTAGGTAAATTTTTGTTTCCAGAACAATTTCGAGATATATCAAAATAATGAGTGTACTTGAACTAATGCAGTGGTTTTTGGATGATGATCGAAGAATTTATGATTTGCACGATTCCGAATCCTAACAAATGTGGTCAGATGAGGATACCACCAGCCGCTGCCAAATATTGTATTCGTTTCGATCGCAGCAATGTTAAATATGCTACATTAGATGATAAATATTACATCAGAGAGTTACACTGAGTCTTCGAGAGAGGAATAAAAACCAAGCGGTAAAAAATATTTTGCCCAGATCTTCCGTCCCACCTATTCCTCGAAGGAAAAGCCCTGATACATTTCCTTGCGTTTTTCAAAGAAAATAATGCAAACTCATATCCTGGTATAAAGCAGTGGGGACTACACACGGTACATAGGGTGTAATCGTTAAAACAAAACTGAAAACATTGTTCTTAACTAGGTAAGTGTTGTGATAACTCATCGATTAGGGAGGAATGAAGCTAACATTATATTAAGGCTACGAGTATAGATATTTTTAAGGATCTATTTTATATTCTATAGTTCAAAATTTATTTGCACGAAGACTATTCAAAAAACTTATGCCATCTACGGTATGCACTTTGTGAATTAGACACTTTGTCGTATGGAAATTAAAAGATAATATGTAATGTAGGATGGAATCGGTTCCACACTTGCTTTAAATACATTCTATTATATATGTATCTAGTATAAAACAGCTGGGGAATAATTTTGAAAAATTGAGGAGAATGTTAATGCAAAAGAATAATTTTTTTTATCAATGCCAGTACATATTTAAAGGGTTACATGAGTTTCGAAGGCTAAAAGAAGCATATTTTCCCTATTGTTTTTTTTTTTATACATATATTAAATAAATTATTGTATTTAAGCATTTAAAAGAGCAACATTTAATGAATATTTTACAACAGATTCACTTGAACATTTCGAAAATTCAGCCGGTGGGATTTGGTTTCCGGAGACCACTAAAAAAAGTCTTCGTTGTGGTCAGGATAACGCGAGATAGCCTTATCTTAAATTAAAAAGATTTTTTTTTTCTGTTTGAGTTCAAAAATAGTGTTTTTAGAGAAAACCGATTAAAGTTTTAAGCGAAAAAGAAAAAGAAATTAATTTACATAGAATCGTCGATTCCAACTACATAAAGCAAAGATCATACTGCCGTTGCAATGTCCAGACCATATTAAAATAATATATTTAAAATAGGTAATCCCTAAAAATAGAGAAAAGCGAACGAAAGAGACACACAAACAATAGATAACCAGCTGCCTCAATATACTTGCGTCGCTGAGGATATGAAAACCCTGTCGCTCCCAGATTTTTACTCCAATTGATTTGACATATTTATTATTTTAGACATATTGTATTATTTGAAAAATAAAAAAAAGTGTGCGTGTTTTAAACTTCGAAACCCATATAACCCTTAAAATAACGGAAAATAACTATCTAATTGAGGAGTAGTAGGCAGGTCCGGATAAGCCATGAAGCAAAATAAGCACGATCTTAGGGCACCATGAGAAAAGGGGCAACAAAAAAGTCAACATAGGTTAAGATATTTTTAAACAAAAAATTCCATGAACAGTTAAATGCCTTAAGCAAAATAAAAAATGACATTCGAAAGACGAAATACAAATGGCGAAATTTAAAATGCGAAATTCAAAATTCGAAATTCAAAAGGCGAAATATAAAAAGGATAAAGTCGAAAAGAGAAAGGCGAAAGGCGAGAAGCGAAAGGCGAAAGGCGAAGGCAACAGGTAGAAAGGCGAAATTCGAAAGGCGAACGTCAAAATGCGAAAGGTGAAATGCCAAAAGAGAAAGGCGAGAGGCGAAAGGCGAAAGGCGGAAGGCGAAAGGCGAAAGGTGAAAGGCGAAAGGTGAAAGGCAAAAGGCGAGCGAAAGGCCAAAGGCAAAAGTAAAAACGCGTAATGCAAAAGGAAAAATAACATTCAAAAGACGAAATACCAGATACTTAAAAATTATGTTTTATTTATGATTTCTTTTGATAATTTAATGAACAAATCCAAAAATATTGAACGATACGGTGCGAATTATAAAACTTGTTAAAATCGTCGTCTAAACATGATAAGCATTTACTGATAGTATGCACTTCTTTTCTTCCATACTCCGTTATTCATATTGATGTGACTCAGGTGCCCAATGCCCCAAATCACCACCATAAGGTCAACTCATCAATATATTGTCCTATACAATATATTGGTTAATCACAATTTGATCCTGAAAATCAAAAATATTTTAATTCAATTTTAATCTCATTCAAATTTGCTCTTTCACATTAATAATAAAATGAAATTAAGCATAAATTGCATTTTATTATCAGACAGACATTCCACTCTATACCTACTAGCTATGTAAATACTATTACCTCTTCGCATGTACACAGTACTTACGTATAATGCTTCAATTCCTCCAATGTGCATGTATGTATATACATTTTACATACATTACTTCAATATCTCCAAATTGGATGTACATACATATATACAATTATTCATACCGTCTTTATTTATAATATTTTAAGACAACGATCTCAGGCCTATCAGATTAGAGTTTCTTGTGCAATTATACTGCATCAAAACTTTTCACATTTTCTCACATACTTTTTCTACGTCGCGAAAAACGATAAAAAGAAAACAAAAAAAGCTTTTTAAAATATCGTGCGAACTTGTGAGCAACGAACCCAAGATTCGGACGGTTTATTTTCGACCTTCGTGCAACAAAGTTTAAGAAAAATCGGGAGTTATTACCAAAAACGCTTTCTTAAAAAAAAAAAAAAAAAAAAAAAAAGCTGAATATAAAGTTAAGTTTTTGATATAGTCGGGAGTTCTTAACCTTCCGGAAGTGGCTATCCCTGACAGGACACGAACATTGGTACGCGGTCTATGGGACAAAGTTGCTGATGTAGCATTAAAATTGCTGCATCACAGTCTTATGCATCCTAATCAGTTGACACATATTGACCGGCGAGTTCAGAGGATTTGCACAGTTTGTGCTGGTGGAGGCACGCTATTTCACAGGTTCTTCTCGTGCCCAGCTTCGCTAAATCTAATGGAACTCGTGCGCTATATGTGCCCGTTGATTCACATGAATTTCGGCAGAACATCGTTTCTATAGGCACCAAAGGTTTGTAGTCGGGTGAACGGTTTGATTAGCTTTGTATTGACACGGGCCAAATCTACAATTCACTTGTACTACATGACAGATTGAAAAGATGTTTAAGTCTTGAATATCTGGCAACAAACGCAGGCACATTCAGCTGCACATGATAGCCACTATCGTCGGTAGAAGACGGCGTTCTTGTCTTTTACTGGTGATAACAGGCCACAGAATTTGCAACACTAGCCCACGGGGCTTCGCTTTGGAACCGTTGCGATGGCTGTGGGAAGGACAAGCGCTCCGTTAGAGATGCTCAGCTGGAGAGATGATGCGGGCAGTTTGTAGAGGTCTATGATACTACAGGCTGCCCTCGCGGGACTCTATGATGGTAACAGTGGCGGTCAACAAAATTATTTGTTAACAAATTCGAAATTTTTCTTTGGATCTTTTGCAAAATTCTTGTTGCTTATCTTGGTAAATTTCCAAAAAAAACTCTTCCTTGAGCTGCCACCTATCTGTAAATATAGGCACACTTTTAAAATTTTATCTGAACTTAGTCTTTACAACTTTATCTTCAAAATTTCTTGTCAAAATTCTCTCTTTTACCTTTTCATTATATTCTTGTTTTAATCCCTTGTGGTTTTAGCTTATCATATTTATTATTCATACCATTTGTTATTTCTTTAGATTCGATATAATTGTTCTAGCTTTTTGTGTCACCTTTTAGATTTAGTTAGTTAGAGCCTTTTCTCCTTCTACAGAGCCACTTTTTGTTTGCTTTTTAATTTTAAGATTCAATTTATAACGTTTAATAGAGATGCCATATACATAAAACAAAACTATTATCTTAGGTTTTTATACAAATTAGAAAAACTAAAAAATTCATGCTAACAACACTCCTAATAATTTATAATAACAGCCTTTCTTTTTGTGATTTGTTCGCTTTGGAACAAAATTAACATTTTACTACCACCGTGCACGTGTAGTCTAGGGGACCGCAAACTACAATATCAGGACATTTCCATACGAAGAGAGCTGGCGATGGATTCACGTGTACATCTATTGCTTTCGCAGGAATATACAGCAGCTCATAGAAGAAAATTCGTTCACAACAAAAATAATAGGGAAATAATATTGGTGCAGACTCATTGGCCGCGCGTCACTACCGAAGGGTTAAGAGAAACGCTTTATTTAAAAAGAAAATTAAGAAAAGTTGAATATTAAAGCAGGGTGTGAAAATTTCATTAAAAAAATAAATAAAATAATAAAACTCAATAAAACAGGAAATATTGGATTTGTTTTTCTTCTCATATAATCTCCTATACGCGCTCTCTCCCTTGGAACACGGCGGCGCGGCCTGTATAAATATTACTCCTGCTTATACAAAGATGCAATGACAATACAGAGCAAAAAATAAACCGGATGATTACTTATGTTGGGGCAACGAGCACATAATACCTAGAAAAAAATGATAGGTTTGTTTGGCTAAAAAATCCCATTGATCATGATATCAAGGCTCTGTGTTGATCACCCTATTATTTCTAGTCCATGTACGATGATTACATTTACTTGGATTCACCTCTTTTATCGCTAAAATTTTACTGATCATTTTTTTTTCTTAATTTTTTATTGAAATAGTACGTTTTCAGATAGGTATTACTAATCTATTGACTATGGTGAGGGTCATTGTGAACGGTGTGTAAAAAAATCATTTTATATGATATAAAAGATCTGAGCTTGTGGAGTTGTCTGAAGATAATGCTATCTTCAGTCTACTTGCCCCGCTCTGGTGGTAGGTAACTGCAGCTCACCAGTTCCAGCAAATTGAGGCCTCGGTGTGAGAGGATAGTCCTGGAGGATTTGCTTCTTTTCGGACGTCTGGACCCTAAACGGGCTGTCCTGGGGAAGCTAGAACGTGCATTAGAAAGTACAATATATACCGGCTAGCACAAAACATCCAGTCCTTGAAGATGACAGTTATCATAATCAACACAAACAGCATAGTCTTAATTAATAAAATAATATCATGTGAAATGAAAATATGCAAACTCTCGAAAATTACGATGATTATTGAATGCTCTGTAAGAATATTTTTATAATCGCGCACCAATAAGGAGAGAATATATATAAAAATGTTTAATGGATGATCTGGTTTTTATTTTTCGTACTAAACTTCTCACGAATAACTTACGAAAATGTATGTACATCTATCTGTTACATCGTCAAGTTGCTTTATTAAACAGTGGACACCTAACAATAAGAAAGTTTATTGACTCTTAACGAGTCAGGGAGAAAGGCTGGAGGATTTTCGATTACTATCACAACAGTTGAACTGCCTAGAAAACAAAGAGGGGACACAATACCAGGACAATTTCAAATGCGGGGTGATAAAAAGGGAAGAATATGAAAATCTAAGATAACCTAAAGTTGAACTTGTGCTCTTTGATAAATTTACCAGCAATATCGAGTGAGGGGAAAGCAAGGAAAACACCAGGTGTCGGACTTCCAGAGATGATTATTTCACACTCAATTTTATGCTGATGTGTATACAAATTAGGTTTATTAAGGATTGAATTTCAATGAAAACTTGAAAAAAGACGGCATTAAAATAATAAAGCACTGGGATCATAGAAATCTTCATTTAAGGTACACAACTTCGTCAGACCCTTAGAGATACAACAGGGAAAATACATGTAAAGTGCTGAAAACAATCTAATTCAAATAAAGGTTATTGTTTAGTGTGGGATTACAGAAACGTGCTCATCATGAAGGGAACAGAATTATCTTATTCTTAATTTTTAATGGATTTCCCTTCCAAGAATAAGTGCAAATTAATATTATCTTTGGAGAAGAACATGCTTTTATACTAAGGCATAGCTTTCAGTTTTTATCAACATAATAAAAATCAATAAAGTCTTTTATGTCCACAAATTACGGTTAAAATGTAGGTAATTTAGACGGGTGTTCATTATCCCCTACCTTAAATTTCCTTGCTTGTGTATTTCAATATTTGTATTTTTGTAATACAGTTTTTACGTAAAGCAGTTTTTATATATTAGTTAATGCTTCATTATAATCATTATCGATGCTCTCTATTACCGGCAGCTTTAAGTTTCCAATGAATATACAATAACCGGAGTGTGTTAATATTACGTGAAATCTGTTGCGGTGAAAAATTTAAACGGATTGGTTATTGTGAACATCTAGCATAATCCCTAAGAAAGATTCGCATGACTTAACAAAATTTCTAAACGTTTCGAATTTTGAATTAAATTCAGCGATCGTCGTTTCATCCGCGTATATCTTTCACGCGTTCAAAGCTATGGGTATAGATATAGATATGTCGCAAAATGCGTAACCTTGGCTTGGATGATACCCGTAGCAACAGAGTATATGAATTTTTAGCCAAAAAGAATAAAACGGACATAATATATGAAAATACTATAGTCTGAGTGTTTTTGATCTTTTCCTTTCCCGCAAAATATGTATAAAGAAACTCGAATATGATGCTTAATTATGGAAAACCGAAAACTTGACCATATTGCGCAGAATGAACCGGATTGGAATTAAAATTGGTAGCAAACTGTAAATAAAAGCGTGCAATTAAATTCATTAAAAAACAATTACTTAAAAAATAACCTGCCCTTCAAAAAACATGTGTACATAATACGTATACAGTGTTTCTTTACCTTCCGAACAATATAGAATCACCAACCATATTTATCAAAAGCCGTTAATAAACTTAAATCTTTATTTATACGATACCTACGACATATTTTTCACGTTTGTGTTCACCATTAATTGTTTTGCCTTCATATTCATCAAAACAGGATTAAGGTTCCTGGTAGATTAAGATTTATATAGAGTGCTGAGCTAGCCATTTAGAACGGATATTCATTTCCACTTTTAGTTATATTATTTTAAATTTCAAAGAGTTCGGTACAATCTCTCAAGTGGAAAGATTCAAAACTTACATTCGATGCGATGCATATACAGTCAAACCTCTCTAAGTCGAAATCGCACCTGCCAGTGGAATCAATTCGAGTTTAGGAGGGTGTTCAGCAAAGACTCACCCGTCACGTCCAAAGTAGTGGCAGCATCGTCCTATCTCATTATCGAGATGTCTTATATTTAAAACAAACAAGGAAATGATCCCAATAGCACCTAAAAGAAGAACTGAATTAAATGCGAACATGAAATATAATGAATACTTCCCTTAAACAGTCGCTGCAATGAATTTCCTTTCCTAGACAAATTTACTTTCCAAGCAGAAGCAAGGTTTTCTCCATATCTGCAAGATGGACAGAATCTAAAATACATAATTTGAAAAGAAAAGATTATAATAAACACATAATTTACAGTCAAACAAAAATATAACTCGGATAACCTCAACAAATACATGAGATACATTTTCAAGTGTATCAAAGGTTTTGTTAAAGGATTAATTGAAATTATGAAATATAAACAATAATTTACCAGTTGAATTAATTATTTTTTAAAAAATCCACACGAAAAATCGCATAAATTGGAAATTAAATTCGAGATGTACCACAAATTTGTTTTTGTCTGACTTTTAAACTTTAATGTCAGGTTAAAAGAGATGCGTTCACAAAATAGAATATTTAACGCGGAATTCGAAAATAAAGCTCTTATCACGAAAAAATTAATATTTTTAGAATTATTTAGAATATTAATTTATTTGTATACTCGTAATGAGTAAAAAAGGAACAGGTAAAGGGGGTGAACGAGATAGAGATGCTAATTCGCACGAAAATTCACGAGAGAAAAATCTAGTACTACAAAGAAGCCTACTGCCCCGTGTGTTTTCCAGCAGAATTTGCAGGAAGAGCTATTAAAGGTTCAATAAAATTTTAGTAATTTTCTGCATTAAAAGAGCATTGAAACAATTAATAATCTAATAAATATTTCTTTCAATAAATAATCAATTGCGAATTATTTTCATCATTTAAAGCTTATTTTTTCAACATTTGTTTATACGCTTTTCCTATTACATGTAATCGAACGATTTGGAGAACGAGGCGGATTGGCAGTACGCGAAAAAGTTGGCTTGACGTGCTAATAAAAAGGCGAACGCAGAAAGGAATCGCTCTCTTTTTTCTCAATCAGTCGACAAGTTTATAGCGCAGTAATTTTATAGTGGCATCATCGTGGCATTTTTAACATCTTATTTTTTTTTTTTTTTATAATCATGTTATTTTGGTTTATTTGGTATTTTTTTGTTCTTTTTTCATTTATTTTAATTTTTGTTTTTATTATTATATACAGGGTAATTTATAAATATAATTAAATGTTGCAGAAAAAATGGTCGAATGAACTATATGTTCGACGAATATGTCTGCTAGCCATAAATAAATTAAGAGTGTAGTGAATTGAAATTATTATAGTGACCACTTGAATTAAAATTTGTGAATTATAAACGTAACTTAAGTAATATTCAAAGAGGAACGTATTTAAACAAATTTGTTAAAAGTTTGTATATGCAAAGAACAACCTTTTTTTTAATAAATTAACGTCTTCTCATTTCTTAAAATCAATTCCAAACCAATTTCTCCTTGACGAAATTTGTTGGACAATTATTTACTGATAAATAAGAGGGTTTGCGGAATTTCGAGTTAAGAAGGGTGGGGGAATTACGAGGTAAGGAGTTTTCATTAAAGATGCTCTGGTTTTGTTAATGAATTATTTAGTATTATTAATAGAATTATGTGCTAAAAAAATCGTTAATTTTTCACTGTTTCTTCTGAGTATAATTTTTATTTTATTGAAAAAATATTCTATGTTATTTAAGGACATTTGAACCATATCAGGAATGTCCGTTGTTGTTTCGATTGAAAGAAAAGGACTTGTTGAAACGTCTTCATCAAATTTAACATAATCTGTCCAGTTGGAATTGCCTGCACTATAGTCATTTTCAATCAGAATTTTCCATGTTTCTTCTAATTCGTCCTCCACGTTACGTTGTACAAATGTAATGAGCGGCAATTCATCCTCTTCATTCCAATCCAATTCAGGAGCTTTAAAACCATATTTACGAAATCAATTTCTTATAGTCGAGAATCCAACGTCTTGAGTCCATCCTTTGAATACCTCTCACAATCTAGCAAAGTTAACGAAAAAATTTCTTTTATAGATTCCCAGTGATTCAAAATTTTTCTTAAAATTCGTCGGCGGTAATGTTGTTTCAAACTTTGAATAATCCCCATATGCATCGGCTGCACTTTGCTAGTCATATTAGGTGGAAAATATATCAGTTTTATTGCTTTCAGTTTAGGAGCAATTTCCTTAGGATGAGCTGGACAATTGTCTATAAAAAACAATACTCGTCGTTTTCATTTTTCAAAAATTATTTTTCCATTTTGAGCAACCATTCGCTGAAAAGATTTCGGGTCATCCAAGCCCGATTATTTGCAGCATATTCAACCGGAAGCGTTTTGATATGACGGAAACAACGAGGTTTGGTACTGTTCCCAATTACGAATAATTTTAATTTCTCAGAGCCGCTCGCTTCAACTAAACAGGTGACTTTCTTTACTGTGTTTACCACCAAAACACTTTTCACCCTTCAATGCTAACGCTCGATTTGGTAAACACTTGTAAAAAAATCCTATTTCGTCTACATTGAAAATATCACTCGGGTTGTAGTTCGACAGATGCGGTAACAGTTGTGCATTTATCCATCGTTCATTGAGTGATTCATCTAATGCGGCACTTTCTCCACAAAGCAATTTTCCGACTAAACCATGCCTCAATTTAAATCTATAGAGCCAGCCTTCACGAGTTTTGAAGTCCTGATAATTTTTCTTCCTAGAAAGTTCCAGTGCTTTTTGTTTTATTAAAGGGCCGAATAATAGTAAACCATTCATATACATGCAAGCTCTATCTCGTTTCAAGCGCCCACTAATTGCAACAGATTGGTACTTTTTTCGCAGTTCTTTTCTTTTGATCCATACTGTTGACAATGTACTAGGCGGTAGGCTAAATTTATATTCGATATCCTTTTTTTCCCCCTCCTTTTTCAATGTCATCTATCAATTTTATTTTTTTTTTGCAAATCTAAAGTTTTAAGTTTTCTTTTGGCCATGTCTCTCTAAAAATTTATAGGTTTATTAGTTCTGAAGAAAAAATTCTTAATTTTGTTAATTGTTTACCAGTTCACTTGCAAAAGAAGTTAACTTCAATGGTGAAATAAGCAGGAAAAATTGTATACAATTCGAACACTTCACCAACGCACTTTCGCTGAATAACTATGCTCGTCGAACGCAGATCCAAAAATATAGACTGGCAAGAAAACTATATTTCTAAGTAGAATTGAAAATGCATAAAGCAAATAGAATAAAAAGTTTCTTAAAAAGATTAAGGCATAGCAAACTATCCAAACAAGTAGAAAGAGTTTATCTGAATTTATTCGAGTTAGAGGAGGGCGAATAGTAAGAAAAAGGCCAAACATTTCTGAAAATAAACTGGACTTAGGGAGGTCTTCGAGATAAGGAAATTCGAGTTTCGAGTTAGGAGAAGAGTTTCCTATGAAAAATCCAAGGGATTGCCAAATTAAGTGCAACATTTTTGACTTAAACGAAAATTCGAGTAAGAGGCTGTTCGACTTATAGAAGTTGGACTGAAGTAACACTAGTCCTGCCCAGGTTGTTTTTACCGTATCTAAAAAAAAAAAAAAAAAAAAAAAAAAAAACCTTAACTAACATTCCTACCCCTTAAGTAATGAACTAGAACTGGTCCAAATACAAGAAAAATTTTGACAGCCTGAATTCTTTAGAATAATAAAGTAATATGAATATGTCGATACAAGAAAAAACGAAACATGCAGAGCCGAGCTAGACTTTCACATGCACCGGAATATATTACATATCGCATTATTTATTAATATTAACTTAATATTTGATAGATAAACGAAAGTGCTCTCAGAAATGAATGTTATTGAGAAAAGAAATTTTTGCATTCAAGGTAGCTACAGACGAACGTTAGAACTCAGAGGTATGAATTCATGGTGTTTGGTATATCTTAAAGATTCAGAAGAGGCGCGTGCAACCAATGTGATGAAGAAACAAAACAATGATGCGATTTGCAGTGTTTTCGTTTTAAGTACTTTATTGGAGTGACAAGCCAGAGACCGGAAATCATTTTAGAAAAATTTTTAAAAGAGCTTTTTATTTTTACGATTTCAAACAAATTATTAAATACAAGATTAAAAACAACCGCCTAGTCTGGTTTTTAATACCTGAACCTGCCGCTTTCCGGGTGAATGCTTTTACCTCTGGGTTAACGAGCCAAATATCTTTCCATCTTGTATTTATTAATGTGAATAGCCTATTAAGCCACATTTGCTTTCATCTGACATTAACCAGTACCGATGAAAGCGAACAAATAAATTTGTAATTTTTATTTATTTGAATCTTCTCCCAATTATCATTTTAGTAAGAAAATCTTATAAGATCACATTAATTGGGTCTACGCCTGCCCGCCCCACCTCCCTTTCTAGTTTGCATGGCATTTATAAACTGCTTACCAGAGCCAAGATACGCATGTGAACATGTTACTTTATAAGGATAATCTTGAAATAAAAATTTACTACTGAACGGGTTTAAATGTTCTTATAAATTTCGAACAAAATGAGATTTGTGGAAGTCACCTTCCTTGAAGTACTGATCAATGAACAGAAAACGGCACGAACAGTTCTTTCAATTCTTCTTAAATGCCAGTTCTACGGAGGAAGTTGATCGCCTTTTATCAGTATAAACATATTCTCCTTAATGTCCACTGAAAAAGTTGCACATTTATACCTTTGTTAATGTTGGGCAACGTTTCGACTTCGACTTGATCATAGTTTCTGCTGGCTACTCACTAAAATATGAAAGGGTGTGAGTGCAAAGTCTTCATTTGGGTCAGATGATATGGACAAAATTGGACGCGAGCATTGATTATAAAGTATATAGATATGCCAGTTCAGAGTAATCAGTAATGTCGGCTCTTTTCAGAAGGTCAGGTATGTGTAATAAAATTATTCCTATGTTATTAACCGACCAATCCAAGACACTCATATAGGTTTAGAAACAAAATGATTCTGGGAATGACTTCTTATATTGAAAACTGGTGACGATGCGAAAGCATAATTTTACTTATTGCCGAGATTTTTTTCCTAGAAATAGATAGAAATATGACAAGTTTTTTACCTTGATTTATTTTAGGATATTTGTTCATGATTTCAGCTGAGGTTTGAATGTTTTTCAGTAACTTGCAAATTTTTTGTCACTTATCCTTTAAGCAAATAATTGAAATGTATTGCAATTTACGTATTTTGTTTCAAGTAGTATTTAATCTGTTTGTTTTCTTTAGAAATTTTTTGGGTATTAACTTTTAGATTTATTTGTATATACATATGTAGGTAAGCATACAACATATACAGTTAAAAATTTCTTTAAATAAGTTAATAAAGTTACTAGTCTTCAGAGTTGACCTTTTCACTAAAACTGATTATGTAAGAATATATATAAGAAGTTACAGGATACCGTTAATCTTGGAAACAACAGATATATTTCTTGAACACCAACAAAATCCTCTCAAACTATTCATAATTATGTAGATCGGGTCACACTACCTCAATTTTTTTAAGAAAAAGATAAATTTCGCTCTGACCAAGATTCTGGAAGGAGATGTAAAATTTTCTGTCAAATAAAAATCTCATTTTTTCGGAAAATATCAGAGAATAACGAATGTAAACAAAAGCACGTACGTTCGAATATCACACGATTAAAGGGACGAACTTTGGAACCAACTCTCAACATTTCAAAAGAACCTGCTTTCATAAAAGCGCGGGAACATTTTATCAGAGAAAAATCTGGAACTCCACCCCTTCTCATTTTGTTATTAGGTTAATTTTGCTTTGATTAGAGATTTGTCATGCAAAGCACTCACACACTCATAGCCTCATATTTGAATATGAATCAGAAGGCTGTCCTGTGGAGGCGACGACACTTGTGTGCATACTTCATTAAGTAGGCAGGACACATATCCCTCTTGAATTCCGGCGATAACCGAATGCTAATGAAATTTCCATGCTGAAACGAAAAGTGAAAGCTATACAGGGCAGGGCGATCCACAACTGATGGCAAGTGTGGTTATAGGGGGCGATTGGTGCGATCGCCACCCACCCCCCTAGAGCAAATTTCTGGATCCGCGCTTGTCCAAGACCAACTCTTATCCGTCTATGAAAAATTGATTTTTGAAGTGATTATCGCATATATTCTAGGACGGTTCGTCGAAGAGAAAAAATTAATATAACCAATTAAGATTTCATAACCTGAAGAAGTTTTCAGTACAATAAAAACATCTAGGACTGATCGTATACGTAAAAACCCACATTTTTATATAGCAACACCATTTATCAAATAATATTTACTATTTTTATGAAAACACTATACAGCTCTGTACGTTGATGCGTTCTCAGGCAGTGTCAAAATATGTAGTCAAAATGGCATATTTATATGGAAACCCTACGAAGGTGTTACCCGATTTGTCCCATTTTCGAACTTAATTTTACTTTTTTTTAAAAAACTTAGTATACATACCCTATGATCAAGGGAGGATCCAGACATTTGCTCTAGGGGGGCGATTAAAAAATTTTAAAATTAGAAGTGGAAATAAGAAAGCAAAAATACGGTGAATGGTTTTATTACAAAAAAAGTAATCAGTTTACATTAAATTCGAATTATTCTTTTTCAACGTAGGTACTCTTCTTGGCTAGCGATGCACTTATCCCAACGTTGGTTCCTTGATTGGAAACTTTTCTGGAAGGGTTCATTCGGAACGGCCTTCAGCTGCTCTGTCGTGACCCTGCAAAAGTTGAGAAAGGTGTCAAACGTTTTTCTTCTAGTGCACTTTTTATTTTTGGTAAGAGCCAAAAGTCGCATATTGTTAAATTCGGAGAGTTACGGTGGATGTGGACAGACAGGATTTTTTTTTTTTCAAAGAACTCGCATATCAAGAGCGAGATGTGTCACGGAGCGTTGTCGTGATGAGCCATTTTTCTGGCTTATCACGGACTCAGGCGAGATGTTCAGTTCTACTTAAAGCTCTCAAATAGTCAATCGCCTGTTTGAACGAATCCGTTTTGCCAGTTTTTTCACTTTTCGTGTTTTTTTGAGGTCCAAGGACGTACCGACCATCGCTCGTCTTCAACCCACTTTCTTTTAAATCGCTCAAATCATTTATAGACTATACTAATTTTATCTATTTATCAGCTTCTTTGGCACTTTTTTCCAAATAAACCAAAATATAATATTAACATGTTGTTCGAAATCCATAATGTGTGACAGACACGGTAAACATGACATTAGTCTTGCTACTCTGGAAGCCGACTGACAAGTCACAACTTATTTAACCTTAACATTGACTTTCTGAAAGAACCAGGCTATCAGACGGATAACTTCAAATGGTAGTTGCTGCTATAAAAATTCATTCACCGTATTCTTTGATCACACCTCGTATATTATTTGGCTACAGGTTACATGAGCTTATTGTTAGTATTATTATATCATACATAGAGTGGTGAAATGTCTGAGTGAATTTGAAACAATACAAAAGTTTGATACACCTGTACAAAATTCTAAACAATAATATAACAAAGTATTTAAAAAAGCTGTCGAAAGTCTCGATATGAAAGATTTTCGTAGTATTTGACAAAATTACTTAAAACCCTTAAGATTTTTTTAGGATTTTATAACGCATTTTAACAAACATATTTTAGAAATTTATAAAGCCCTTCGTAAAAAAGGAACGCACGTACGTTTACGATTGTCGGAGTTTGCTTCATAGTTTTTACGAAATATGAATTTCTTTTGATAACATAAAATGTGAAAATTGCGAATATTTCATACACATTTTTTAGAGAGAGATTGTGTAGTATTACATGCACATTCGTAAACTTAAGAAAAATATCGTAGAATTAATAAAAAATACTTTCATACCCGAACAATGAAGTACAGTTACTATCTGCATCAATCAGTTTGCTACCAATTGCATGCATTTCAAAGTATAGAACTTGATCGACAAAACTTCAATTTGTAAGTCGGGCGTAATGACGGAAATTGGTAAAGTACTTATAGCGCTAACAAATTACCTTCGATGCACAAATCTTGCTAATAACTTCATAGTTAAGAATACGCTCACTTATCTATGAAGTTATTTGTGCAAGGTAAAAGATGAGTGTGGAAAGTGTTATATTTAATTTAGGTGTAATAAAGGAAGCATGGGAAGTGCAATCAGTGGAAATACAATAGAATATAATAGAATTTTGAAGAATATTACAATATTTCAAAGGAATGTAGGAATTATAATAACGTGAGTGCATATAAATGAATTTTTCATAAGATATACAATGTAAAATAGACATCAATATTTTAACGTCAATGAACGCACATAATTAAGATTTGTTATTTCCTGCTATTAAGCAAGTTGGGACTCGAATTAAATGCAATCAGAAATTACGAGAATGGCAGTAGGCTAATATAACTGATTACGTATTTTTCCCGCGGACGGGAATCGAACCTACACTTGTTAGAATCGATCAATGATGGAGAAAGAAGAACTTTAAGAACTTTTATTTTTAATGATGAAAATAAAAGTTCTTAAAGTTCTTCTTTCTACATAACTGATTACCAGCAATTTTTTTAAAATTTTGAAAAGTATTGTGAAATTTTTGTATATTCAGGATAACCTCGCAGAAATTTACAATTATCCTTGTGCCCATAGTACATTATCAATAACCCTAAGCTTTGAACAATGGGTTACAGATAAAGAATCGAGCCCATCTTGACATTATTTTCGCTGTTGAATATGTACTTGTAGTGTTTTAGATGAATATATTTCGTTAAGATTTTACTAAAAAGTGAGAGAAAAGTTGACGGAACCAACATTGACCACAATACTATTGATTTGCCGAGTGTCTTCAATTTACCAAAGGTATTTACTTCGTTGTTTTATTATAAACGAAAATTGAACGTATAATCCAACTCCTACATTATTTTACCAAATTCAAAAAAACATAGCATATTGCACGGTGTGGACAGGAGTACTTAGCGGGCCGTTTAGGGAATGATTTAGTATCAGTTCTGAAAAAGTTATTGACCAAAATTATACTGAATGGCTCACGTGGCGAACATAAATTTCTGTGGAATGATTCATGTATCCCTCAAAACCAAAACAGAATAACTTCGACAGCTATATCCAACTTTTGAATGAAAACAAACACAACAAATCTGTTACTCAAAAGTTTTCAGAGTCGAACCATTCGCAAATCTAGGAAGTGAAAAGCGTTCACAATGTTACAGTGTTAGACAAATATTTGAAGCATACAGAAATCACAGCCCACTATGATTGTTCAGGATTTTAAGCAACATGAAATATTGAAATGTAATTTTACGAGTAATGTGATTTAAGCTAATGTCTTTAAGTTGAAATATAAAACTTCAGCCGGGAGATTGATCGTATCTTTAAAGCGAACTTCTTCATGAGACCAGAAAAACGTTTTTCTTCGAACTCTAAAAACACTATCTTCCAGCTACCGAAGAAAAAAAATAAAGAACATAAAAGATTTGCCGCCATTTTTGTCTAAGCAGGATAAAACATATTTTCAGGCTTTATTTAGACTAAAATAAATTAATAAATTTTTGAAAAAGTTGTTATAATTTATTGAAGCAGAGTAATAGTATATGCAATTTGATTCTATTAATAATTTCTATAGCCTATTCGAATGCATTGAGTTACCTGATACCATAAAATAACATTAATATTTATTTATTGGATCTCTTTTAGAAAGCCGTATGTACTAGTAATTAATTTTAACAAAATTTATTTTGGCATATACGTTTTTCCTTCAGGTCAAATTAGTTAACGATAATTATTATACAATACCTAGTAATTTGATTTTTTTATAATTTAATTGGAACATCAATAGAACAAAGCAGGGCGAAAAACTTCTAACTATCATACAGTTTTTATTTTTGAAGGCTTAAAATTTAAAAGTTGATTTACTAAAATCATAAAATATGCACTTACGACTTTCCAATATACAGATGATATATTCCATTAAATACAAATATAAAAATATTTTGAAAACATCAAATTGCTCAGACTTGGCTTTGAAATATTTAAATTTTATATACAAATAAATGTTAATATAATTTCAATATTGAATTAAAATATAAAATGAAGAGAAACTCTAAGAACTTTTGTGTAGGAAGAAATTATTGTGTATTTTTAGTGTGGATTTAGAAGCAGGAAGCTATCGCTTACTAGTAATAATTCGACAGTTTTGTACTTTTATTCGGCGATATTTATAGGAGCATATTTTGTGTTTATAATCAGGCCCTCTTTTGTATTCCACACCATAGGGTTTTATGCGGGGACTACCTTCAAATCAAATCAAATCAAATCGGCATTTATCAATGTGTAATGAGAAATGTATTAAGATAAAACACCTTTGATTTATTTTCATTTTACTGGTACAATAAATTTTTATTCAAGGCTCTATGAATTAGTTTCCGTAACAATTTACTCACAATTTAAAATTCCACTGAAGCTGCAAAGGTGTATGACATGTTGTCGAATATTTTGACTAATAACTAAGTTAAATTTGTAGCCGGTCTTCCTGTGACATTATTTTACAAAACTTTCTTGTCTAAATCTGGTTTAAGTGGATTAATTTTTTCTATTCCAATGAGTAGATTTTTTTTTATATTTTAATGTTGGTCCAGAATAGCGGTAGTATCTTGCAGTTTTTGTAATCCACTTTCGTCTTATATGCATGAGAAATCATAGTTTAGCTCTCATTGTGTCTACCATTGCCGAGCCAATATTGAATTAGTGAAATATGTAACCTCTGTCAATCGTCGTGCCGCATCGCAGTTAATATTCTGTTCCAAAATTAAGTCTACAGGTTGTCTTCAGAACGTCTTGTTGGTTCATTCTACCTACTCCAAGACAAGGTTGCTCGAAAATAAATTTTCCTGGTGGTAATCACACCTAGTTGGGTTGGTTAAGCATAAGAAATAGATTGCCCTTTCGTATATAGGATTTTGATGGCTTTCTGTAAATATTTATTTATGTTCCAACCTTTATGGTATGACGTAAGTTACACACATTTTCGGGCATCTTTGATCCCGTCTGTCACCACTTTCGCGACAGACAAGTTGTTTGCATTTTTACAATTTGTTACGCTACCCTCAAACGCGCAACTTTCTGGTAGCCCAGTGAAGACGAGACATGGGTATTTTCCTGTTAACTCACTAATTTTGTTGGGTACCACGTGTTTTTTTTTTTTCAAATTAAAGACATACAAGCTACCACGAAACTTGGTACCAAAGAGAAAGACGAAAAAAAATAGTAAGCTAAAAACAAAATGCACCTGAGCACTTACTCAATATATAATTAAAAGAAAAGAATGCACATATGTATTACATATACAAAGATCATAAATATTTCAAATTTTCTGAATTAAATATTTTAGGAAATTATAAAATAAGTAGTTACTTAACTTTCACAATAGTCTCTGGAAGCATGCGGCCGGCAGATTTGTACCATCCTCCAATATCCAGCCAATCCCGCACTGCCGAAGCTCTTTTTCCACTGTAGTTTCCTTGTTTTTTTTTGTGTCACCTATCCTTTATTTTTTTTATTTTTCCTTATTTTGTTTTACAATTTTAATTTATTTTAGTTTTACTTGACGTTTAATTTTGCTTTCCTTTTTTTTTTGACTCTACTCTTTGATGATCACACCGGAAGTTCTAGCTTCACCTGCCGGACGTACAGCCATCGAAAAATTGTACCCACTATTTTTCGACCAAGATCTTGGAAACTTTACGAATGTTGAAGTTGGTTGCAATCTCGGGATATTTTAATCCTCGTGTTACATGAACCTTATTTCAACTTTTACATTTATTGCAAATAAAATATGTTTGCTTTTATTCTCTGGTCGTGGATAATTTTAACCTTAGTCCGGGCTGCTAACTCTTTCCATTTGTTATTAGGAGGTTTTATTTCGGTATTTACAGTGGAAATGAAGCCTAGGCGAGAGTTTTCGCGATTCATGACCAATTAATAAAATGCCTTCATGCTTTCAGTGGACTATGGTACAACTTAAAAAAAAAAAGGTGTTATTATCACTATCAGTAAACATTCGAATATTTCCCAAAGAAAATTAAATAAATAAAACAGGAATCGGATTTTTTTTGTGCTTAACTTCTAACCATGAACCAATGATTTTTAGATTGTTTACAGAACTATTAAAATTCAATATGTGCGAAATTAGTTCATAACAAACGAAGTATTTTTCTAAATATCATTGGGTCAACAACTACCAGTAAAAAAAAACTAAATATTAAATAATCCACAAGTAGTGATCATAATTTGTATGCTAAAACGCATTAACTAAGATTTTACGCGTTTACTTTGGCAAGTAATCTATCCGAGTTGTGTTGTGTTGATGTGATTGATCCATTGAACATATATGCATGCATAGCAATGCTCTCCTGTTGTATGACTGATTGAATGTTCATATGAGGTCAGTGTGGTGTATGATTGACTAATGTGTATGTTGGTATCTGGTAAATCGTCCATGTTTTGTAGCTGTATATATGAAGGTGCGGGGGATTGGGATCTAACGCCAAGAGATAAATGTTGCCGGCCTCCCTTCCGGTACCTGAAATTTACAACAAACTCGGAGTCAAAAGTTCATAACTTCTTAAACTCATATAAAGACAATCACTTGTAACGGACACGTACATATTCAAATTGCTGATGAGGTAAGTAGAAAATTGGACCGTAACAAATTTAACATAAAAAGTCATTCTCTGCTGCCATGTGGCGATTATTTCCTTTGTCACGGCCGACCTATGTAGCATTTCGATTTGTACTCGTATGTATACTCGACACCTCAGCTCTCTAGTGTACATTTCGAAATTTATTTTAATTTCGGGAATATTCAAACTTTCCTCGAGATATTTCATCTTTTAGTTAGCCTAGGCATTGATTCTTTTAAATAAGAAGAAAAATTAAATTAAAAAAAAAAAAAACAAACAAAAATACATATTAGTTCATTTCTTGTCATTATGTAAAACGGATTGTTCTTTGAGTTTTTCTTTTGAATATTGTGTTTTAATTCATTTTTAAAGTTTTTAACGGCTGTCAGATGTAATTAATTGAGTTAAAATCTCTTAGTTTATCACTGTTGTTCGTACTCTTAAGTTTTAAGACAGAGTGTCGTAAAAGGTTTTGCAATCTCAATCATTAATGTAAAGTAATTGTTGTTTTCTTTATCATGGCTCATTTTAGAACTTAAAGAGCGACTAGAGTGAATATAGCTACAATTCAATAAAAGCAATAAGTTAAAGTACAGAAAACATACGAATTAAAGAAGCACATTAAGTGACTAACAGATGGCTTGATGTCGTTTCTCCTATAACATATGTATTTTCTTTTGAACAATCGCAGAGACACTCATAACTATCACTATCTTCTCATCAAGGTCGAGGTGGAAGAAATCAGGATTCTATATCAATATCTTGTCGTACTAAATATCTCGATAAGACCCATCAAGTTCTTGTCGTACTATTTAGGTAAAATATAACAAGTTCCTTTCATACCGATACCATTTAGACAAGAACAAACAAGTTCTTGTCGCACCTTTTAGACGAGGCTCATCAAGCTCTTGACGCATCATCTTAGGCAAAATCTACAGGAAGTAGCGGCAATATTGGATGAAGGTAATTTATCTGTTATCTAGTACGAGCTACCTATCCTCGAAAGCAATATCAAAATCAATCTTTAAGATATCTGCATATTTTTAAGCCTTCGCGGCCGCCTCTCATTACTTGAAGCCAGCCAGACTTCCGAATAAGTTATCAACGAATCAAAAATGTATGATAAGATGGAAAATTTTGTTTATGAAATGACATACATAAGTATTTTGCTCGCAAGCTCTCTGTCAATTATACCCAGATGATTTCCTCTCATGCAAATATACAGATTTATATGTAACTAAAATGGTCTAGGTCATGGAATTTAGATATATTCACGGTCGGTAAATTTACTCAAATTCAAAGTACAACTATGCTTTGTAATCACATTCATCCGCGTCTGCATCTGAAGAGCAGGAATTACTACAGAAATATTACGATATTCTGTCTGTTGTTATTATTTTGCAGAATCAGCTGTTCACAAAATCCGCATTCAAACTGTGGATTTGATTAAGGAACGATGCAGAAGATCGACTATGAAGCCATGAGTAATAGGGAGTTGACAGTAATATATTCAAATAGCAATTTTTGATATTTTGGGTCTATCTGGGTGTACAAGATAACTCATAAAATCATATGACAGGAACTTTGTTAATCTACAATCACTTCAGAATTGAAAAAAAAAAAATTTTTTTTTCGTTCTACCTATCACGACATCCAAAATCATATCAATCAAAGTAATTCTCCCATTTATATTTTACACTCGAAAGATTTGAATATTTCTATCTAGAAAGTAGAAAACTGCTAGGTCAACAAAACTATAGCCGTTTTCAAGCCTTGTACTGTTGTTAACTCGTTTCTCATTTATTTTTATCACGTTAGCACATAATTTTTACTCCAACTCAGGACAGAGATTCGCAAATGCTTCCATGGAAGTTTTCATTTAAACACACGAGAAGAATAGTGCAAATCTCATCAATCGCTCGAAAATGTAGCAAGCTCTGTATACGAAATTATACATAATCCTAGGACAATCGCTTGAATTGCTGAAGTACGCGAAATCAGTATATGACAGACGAAAGAGCTGCTCTAATTATGCAAATGTTGGCAAAAGATAAATATTTGCTTTTGCAGACATCGGATTAATCTGCCTGTTACTTAAACGGAAGGGTGGTGTAGGGTAGATATGTATTTCTATTCTCGCTATTCCATAACAACAATGATGTACGAAGCCCTCAGTTGACTCCGCCTAACCCTGTACTGTAATGCATATATGTATATCGGGATTGAGATAAAATAGAACTTTCGTATAATCGTCGTCCTATGCTTGCACCTAAGCAACTCCACCAGTAGCATATTATTGGAACTGTAAAAGTTGAAATCTGATATAAATCATTCTTGGTTTAGTGCGACTCTACCAGACAATCCGACAGAATGCAATTATGAAGCCAGGAGGTTTGTCATATCCGACAAGAACCATCTCAAAAACTCAGAACCCTCCTCCTGTTGCCATGGAAATACTGCCAACTGACCCAACTGAGCAACCAGATCTATTAGAAATTGAAATTATTCTGAAAATGTAATGCAGAGATTTTTTAAATCGTTCACGATAACGCTCTTTATATGGTTTTACGGCTCCTCTTTTACAATTTGATTTGTAAGCCAACCTATATGTCGTAGGCGCAGATATTTAATTAAATGGAGAATTCAGGAGAAGGATTAACGTAGTGCAAATGAGCGACAAGACTGGCCTTTATAAGAACGGACTTCGTATTTCTTGATTGAAAGTACAAAAATATTAAAATGCTTTTCGCGGGATTTTTGTTGGTTACCCGCAGCCATTCAGATTAATCTGACCACATTTTATTGTCTTAGATTTTAAGCATTTGTAGACAATACTAGCATGATTCAAAATCCAGAAGTGCAGAATTCATCATGGTTGGAACCAAAAAAAAAATCTATCCGTTTCATATCACACATAAATATTACCTTATAATTAATAAATGAAATAAATAATCTTGTTTCTCCAATCAATCTATTACAAAAAATGTTTATCCCCATTTAGCCAAAGTTCAATCACTATTCAATTCACTTCAATTTATTTACAAGCTGGTAATGTACGCAAGATTACAATCTTATAAATGTACATGATAAATTATAAGGTTACAAAAAGAAAATGCTGTGAGTCCATATAAAAACGCAATCAAAAATGAGCATAATAAAATATTGGAAAATCAGTTCAATAAGTAACAACATTAATCTTAAATGATACAATATGTATATATGAAAAAAAGAAAAAAAAAGAGAAAGAAAATATAGAAAAGTACATAGCAGAAGTAATTCCATGTAAGCTAATAGCTAATAAATAACGGAGCTAACTAAATTTTTAAAACTATCAAAGGTACCCATAGTGCCCACACTCTGTACATTGTAAGGCAAATTGTTCCAAACTCGCACTATTTGCACAAAGTAAGAGCCTTCCTGAACTCGGCAGTTATGTCGGGGAATCAAAATGTTATGATGCCGCAATGACTGCAGAAACTGAATCTGGTCAGTTGGATAGGTCGGTTTACCACGACGTATGAGCCTATAGAGGAAAAATAGAGATTTACGTATAAGATAAGCCTCCAGAGAGCAACCAAGAAAAATAGAACTAAACTGGGAAACATGATCGAACCTCCGAAGACCAAAAACGAATCTAACACAGTCGTTAAAGGCAACATTCAACCTACGCAAGCATACAGAGTCTAAATTAGAATAGATTAAACAGCCATGAGAGAAGTGGGATAAAATCAGAGCCTTGACCAGCTTCATCTTAATGCATATACTCAAGATTTGAGCTGACAGCCACAGTCTCCGTAAACCGCCGTAAACTTTGCCAACAATAGCTGCAATGTGATCGCAGCACGTAAATTTAGAGTTCATCTTTACACCCAGATTAGTAATGGTTTCTACAATCGGCAGCGCTTGTCCTGCAAGTAATACTGGGGGGATAGGTGTTAATACAGTACTGTGATATAATACAAGACATTGAGATTTATCAGGAATTAGAAAAAGTTGGTTGTGTAGCGACCAATTATATACTCTGTCCAAATCATCTTTTATTTAGCCCTCCATAAGCCGAATAGGCCTGCTGTAGTATAACTGAACATCGTCGGCATACATGTAGATGTTAGAATCGAGAACGATATTGGGTAAATCATATGAACATACTAAATAATAATAATAATAATCTTATGAACATACTAAATAATAAGGGTCCTAGGACAGATCCTTGAGGTACCCCATAGTGCAATGGTAATATGTCAGAGTGCAAATCATTTACATAAACTTGTTGAAATCTCTCATCAAAAAAGCATCCAATCAAATTAGTTGCTGAGGCTGAGAACTCAAAAATTGAGGACAGTTTATTTAGCAGTATTCGATGATTAACGCTATCAAAGGCCTTTGAGAAATCTAGCATGATAAGGATACCGACCTCATCATTATCCACGCTTCGTCTCAGATCCGATTTTACCTTCAACAAAGCTGTCTCACAACTATGATTCTATCTGAAACCGGATTGCCAACGTGATAACAAATTGTTATTTTCAATATATTTGTGAATCACCTTTTCAAGAACTTTAGAGAGAAAACACACGCTAATGGGGCGAAAGTCTGCAGGACTACTAACCATCTTTTTCTTCGGAAAAGGCAATACTTTAGCCAATTTCCATCTTGATGGGAAAACAGACTGAGTCAAACAAGAATTAAATACATACAGTATATGTTGTCCGATGTAAGGCATTAGGATCTTAACAAACTTTGGTGAGACGATGTCCGGTCCAGTAGCATCCGATTTAATAGAGTATAAGGCGCCAATAAGTTCATCATAGTCAATACAGCGAAAGGCGAATAAACTATTACGGTTTTGTTGCGAACTACTGATAGACACTGTAATTATTTAAGGCTGATTGATTCGGATAAGTAGAGGCAAAAAATCGATTTAAATCATTGGGGTCAAATTGATGACGCTTGCTTTCTGTGCTATATATCCCCGTTGCTTATATACTATTTTGTATGACGGTTAAATAACAGTGGGAAAGAAGTTATTATTTTGAATAACCCTTCTCTGAGCCATACTAAGCCTGCTGCATTATTTTTATCCACATCCCTTATATTCCGCGACTTTCTCCTTAACCGTCCATGCCTTCAAGAACTTAATACAGTCTTTTGGGGCACGCAGTGCCCGTAGTGTATTTTGTACAAAACGTATTGTAATTTGTAGTATGATATTATTATATTTGGTAATATAAACAGGTTAGAAATAGAAAAATTATAAATCAGAAATTTTATAAATTAATTCTTGATCTTGTACAAAATATTCTCGATGTCGGCTTAACTCGTGTTGTTGGTCCGACTTGATGATCATCACCACTGTCGCCATCGTCTTCTTCATCAGCTTCTGAATCGGGTCCCTTGAATTTATTCAGGTAGCACGTTTCACAAACACGAAAATATTGTTTTATACACGTTTTCTATAATCACAAATCGCACACGTCAGTCGTTTTATTGTTTTTCGTTGCCCTATTCCTTCAACACCGGTCACATCTGCGTTTCGCAGTGAAATGTTAAATTTATTTATTACCTGATTTATTGGGATCGATCGCCGTACGGTAGAAGCAACACATTTGATCAAACTCAAGCCTATAGCAATCTTTACTGATTTCACAGAATTTTTGCAGAGATTTTGGAAATGTTTCTGCGCCAAATCCAATGACAGTTCTCTTCTTTCTCCGATTTGTTTTTGTTTCATTCCGCCAGATGGCATGATTCTTACAAACGAAAAGCAGTAAATGCAGTAACATTAAACATGTTCGACGAAACAACCATAGGTCCGCGGTTGGTTTTTCTTTTACATGTGTAACCACGCAACATTTTATCCAATGTGTCGACTCCAACCTTGTGCTCGTTGTAATTATGTATTATATTCAGTGGCTTGTGCAGTCTGCAATAGCATCGCAAGTTTTTGAAGGCACTTGTGAAGCTCACAAGCTTACAAACTTCTGAAAACAAAACACCGAAGACAATGCACCTCTTTGTTTTTTTATTGTCTTTCTCAAGTGATGCAAACGCTTTAGGCAATTCGCCTTTCTTATTTCTGATTGTCCCCACATGGTCGATTTGCGTTCACTGAAATCCTTCACCTATGCATAGCTTGTAAAAAACTTTTTCATTGTGATGTTCGCACCAATATCCACACACAGTTCTACAAGCCGCATTACAAAAGAGTGTGCGATTCCTTTTGAACATCTTCATTTGGTTGTGTGCATAAATACACTTAAGTTGCAAGTGATGATTAGTTTTTGAATCAACAAGCCACTAAAATTTTATGTCATACTTTCCTGGTCTTGATGGTAAATATTGGTGCAAGCTGCATCTGTTTCGTGTTATCGGCAACTGCTAATTAATCGTAAGTTTTATGGATGGAACGTGAGTCAATATCAAATTGGCTTGAAACAATGACTCTATATACCGAGTCAGAGACAACTTGTTTGTCTTTTTCTAATCGCACCATTCGTGTTCTGGAATCATCGGAACTCAAGAAGCAACATAACTGCCCAAATAATTTCATCTTGTGAGACACATCTTTATTTTACAACAAATTTGATATAGCAATCTGGCAATAGAGGCTGAAAGTCTATCTGCATTAGCCGCTTTCCATGGTCTCATTCTTTCCTGTTTATCTTTTAGTCTGTTCTTTTCGTATGTTCTCTTAGCTTTTTAGAACAATGTTTTCGACAATTGGAATGGAAAAAATACACATGAACCCCTTTCTTTTTGTTTAGAAATTTTCAGAGGATTACTAGATTACAAGACTGCGATCTATTTTGCTTCGTCGTGGCAGCATTCGCTTTTTGTCCTTCACTCGGCATCAAACATCACATAGTTTTGTCATTTTTAACTTGACCGATGTATTTTTAACCACGATATCCCTCAATTTCTACATCGTCTATCAGCTGTTCTTCTTACCCAACATTAGCTTCGACTTCTTGGAAATCATGAACAATCGCGTATAAAACCGGAAGTCGAAGAAGGTCATTTTCCTCACCATAATCCGGATTACGCTCGTCATCAGAATCATTTGCACGTTCTCCCAGACCTATTTCAACTACCGAATGATCGCACCTACCAATCGTATCACTATCACTCGCATCGTTGTCACTAACTCTGGTAAAATAATCAGCCAATTCTTGGTCTTCTAGTTCTGTCAAAACATATCGAATATTTCCTAAATAACAGTATCTGTCAATCACTTTTTCCAACATTTTTTAAAATAAACCAAACTAAAAAAAAAGACATTAAACCCCCCAAAATTATATTACTAAACTTGCAAAAGTAGAAAAAAACACAGCCACCACCACAAATGAGTGCAAAGTGAAACTACAACGTCTCCTCTAAATCCTTAAGAATAAATAAAAGGAAAACAACTGCGTCAAGTACAAAAAAAGAAAAAACACATTCAATTTTCAATTCAATTTCAATTTATTTATTACGGTAAAGTACAAAAGATCTGAGATCTTAACCTAGTACATTATAAGAGAGGGTGAAAAACTACATGAACTAAAACTAACTTATTTAAGCAAAAGATATTAAAAAGAGTAAGTTAACAATTTAAAAGCAAGAAAAAAGAAAAATAAGAGATGAAGAAAAAACAGAAAAGCAAAAATTAGAGAAAGAGAACAAAAATTATTAATTATTTAATTAAACTTTCTTGAATTTCCTGACTTCATTCACATCAATTACTTGGTTAAATTCATTTGATTTCATTTATGCATTACCCCAACCTGACACCACCAAGGAGAAGAGGAAGAGTATATTAATAAACTATCAAAGATTTAAGTCACAAATTAGACGCCCGAAGATAGAGGTAGAGCCGGCCCTCTGAACACGAACTGGAAGGGAGTTCCACATTCGAGCGACCTGAACAAAATAAGAGGCCTCACCAGCCGAGGAATGGAAACGAGGAATTAGTAGATTGGAATGTCGTGAAGATTGCAGGAAATGTATCTGGTCATACAGATATCCAGGTTTACCAGAGTGAATTAGAATATAGAGGAATATTAAGGCTTTGCGCTTTAGGTAAGAGTTGATCGAGCAGCCAACCAATGAGAGTCTGTACGGAGTTGCCAACGTTTAATTCCAAACACAAATCTAATGCAATCGTTAAAAGCAACTTCAACTTTCCGCGCGCATACGCTATCAAGTTTTGGATATATCAAACTTCCATAGGTAAAATGGGGTAATAGAAGAGCTTTCACGAGTTGCAAGCGAATATTTGTTGACAGTAATCCTGCAGATAGCCACAGTCTGCGTAATCCCCCATAGATTTTAGAGAGCATCAGTTTAACGTGATCACAGCAACTTAACTGTCAATTTAGCTTGACCCCAAGATTGGTGACCGAATTCACAAAACGCAGCGGAGAGTTGTCAAGAAAAATGTGTGGGATATCACGCATGTCATACAAAGAGTTGTAGATAGGAAGACAGTGCGATTTGCCAGGGTTTAGTGAAAGTCCATTGTTGATCGACCAAGTGCATATACGAGAAAGATCATCATTAATGCGAGCAGCACAATCTTCTATAAGACCAATAGGCCTACTCAGGTATATTTGTACATCATCAGCATAGAGATGAAGCTGAACATCTTGAATCACCTTTGGCAAGTCATTAATAAACAAAGAAAACAACAGCGGGCTCAACACAGATCCTTGGGGTACACCACAGAAAAGGGGGAGTAGGGAGGATGAAGAGTCGCCAATTTGTATCTTTTGAAACCTATCAGTGAGGAAACTATCGATTAAGGAGATCGCAGAGGAAGAGAACTTAAAATTACTGCGAAGCTTATCTAATAGCTTAGAGTGGCTGACGCTATCAAAAGCTTTTGAGAAATCCAGTAAGACAAGTATGCCAAAGCTCTTGGAGTCGAGTATCAGGCGAAGATCATTGGAAACTTTTAAAATAGCAGTTTCACAACTGTGTCCTGGTCGGAAGCCAGATTGAAATTGTGTTAAGAAGTTGTTGGCTTGGACAAATTCAGAAATCTGAGACGACAAAATTTTTTCAAATACTTTAGCAAAGTAGCAGAGAATGCTAATTGGCCGGAAATCAACATGTGATTCAGTGGAAGGTTTCTTGGCTACTGGAATGATGATGGCTATTTTCCAAGCTTTAGGGAATGAAGAGTAAGTCAGACAGGAGTTTAAAATATGAAGTATGTAGGGTGAAATGTACGGTAATAGCATTTTGAAGAAAAGGGGATTTAAACCGTCAGGACCAACAGCATTGGACGAAATGGATGATACTGCCGCAATGAGATCAATGTGATCAATACCTCGAAATGCAAAACAGGTTTCTTGATGCTGGAAAGAGGGAGAGTTGAAATGAAGAAGCCGTGAGTTAAAATCACTAACAGAGCTATTGAGCACGCCATTGTCTGGATGGGGAGAGGTAAAGTGAATATTGAGTTCATCGGGGTTGAGATTGCAATGGGGCTCATTATCCCGATAAATGCCAGCATTTCGAAAGTTGCGCCAAAGTATTTTAGGGGGTAAATTCGGATCAAATTTGGATTTGAAATATAGACGTTTGGCATTTCGAATAGCAGTAGTGACGCGATTGCGCGCAGTTTTAAATAAGTTACGAGCGAAGTCACTGCGAACACGTTTATAATTCTGGTATAAATATTCCCGTTCGGCTATAAGAAGATTGATTTGAGGGGTAAACCAAGGAGAGGTGGTGGGGGTTACCAGCTTAGTACGAAGAGGCACATATTTATCAAATAGATAATTTATTAGAAAATAAAATTTATCCACCTTGCAATCAACTGATGTATAATTATAGATATCCGTCCAGGGTAAGGATAAGCATTCACGGAGTAAGTTATCAAAGTTAATGTTTTTGAAGTCACGGAAGGAGAAGCTGGTTCTAGACGGAATTTCAAGGGGAATATCGTAACACAAAAAGATAAGGTCATGGTCAAGTATGCTGGGAGGACTAATCTGGTTATGAAAAAGAATTCTATTAGTGTTAGTAGTTAGAAGAAGATCTAAAAGTGATGGGTTATTGCAATTAAAGTAGGTTGGGAAGGAATTGACAGTATTTAAGTGTAACGATTGCATTAAAAATAAAAAGTTGTCCGCATTATTGGATTGATTTAAAATATTTACATTAAAGTCACCAGCAACTATAACATTTTCATAACGATGAGTAAGGCGAGAGATACAAGTGGCAAATTCGTCAGAACTGCTAGTGGCAAAATTACCTGGGGGGCAGTACGCAACAGCCAGCAGACATTTGTCCGCCCCTGTGTCAACCTCCAAACACAAAAATTCAATGCTGTTTGACTTCGAAAAATCTACCCTATAGCCTTTAAGGCCCTACTTCAAGTAAATAGCAACTTCTCCACCGACACGGTTTAGACGGTCATTCCTATAAAGGCTATAGCCCGGAATAGACACCAAGCTCGAAGGTATACCCGCATGGAGCCAGCTTTCCGCTATGAGGATAACATGAATATTAGAGCCAACATAAATTTGACGAAGTTCGTCAATTTTGTTGCGTAGGCTTCTGACATTTATTAAGCAGACATTTAATCCGTTGGCACGTTTTCAAAAGATGTTGAGTAATATCCCTATCCTGTTCAGATCGCTCGAGCTATTATCAGAGGACGCTTGCATACAAAGCTCCACCAACAAATTCAGGCAAGATATCTAGTATGGCTAAATTAGGATAAATAGTGGTATCAGATTGATCAAAGCCAAAATAGTAAAATCTACAGAAACCAAATATGAAATCAAAGAGAAACGACAAGAAATTGAATTTGAAATTAACAAAGAAACAGCTGTTATTAAAATTAGCAAAATTACGTAAAAGAAATAACTGGAAAATATATATGTTAAATGTAATTAAATTAAAAGTGACCATGCAAAATACTACAAGAATAAAAACTACATTATATGATAGAAACAAATGAGAAATACTACCAAAAACAGCAACAAAAGTGTAATTAATTTTGATCATGTCTAAAGTTCATTGTACTGCAGCAGCTCCGATATTCCCGGTATGAGAAATGAACTCGAGCAGCTGGCTAGTAGATATAATTTTCGAAGGTCGATCTTCAGTTCTTCTCTTCACAAAAACATAACCATCCATAGTAAAAACAGAAGCAAGGTTATTTACTCTCCGCATACGTAAGGCTTCTCGCTATATTATAATATACTTTGTAGGAGACAGACTCTCGTTAACAAAAATTGGACTCTGAGAGGAAAACCCCTCAATGGCACAGAGCTTAAGACTTCCAAGTCTCTTGAAGGAAGAGATAAATGCACGACGCTCCGACGGACAGGAAAATTTCACCAAAATTGGGGCCCCCGCGCTACGCCTTGTCACTTGAGTTTGCGATATACTACTCAAACGGAAGGTATTAACGTATGGCGTCAAGCTGTGACCTACCGCAGCAGCGATATGTTTGGTGGTACTATTTGTATTTTCACCCACAACAGTAGGAATCCCAGTAGCTATAGCATCAGAGAGGCGCGCTTGACGAATTAGGTCATCAGACTGCACAGCGAGTACGGAGCACTGTTCCTGCATTGCCGATAGTTGAGTTTCAATGCTTTCAACACGAGACTGCAGTCCATTCACTGTGTCAAGAATTTTAGTTAAAATTCTTTCCTCCAGGCCCTTCAGTAATCCATCAATCCGATTAGAAATTCTCAGCTCAATTTCAGCAGCAAGCTGTTCAATATTAATACTGGCACTATCTGGAGCGGTTTTTTCCCCTTTGTTGGAGCTCTTAGATACACTACGGGTCGACATAATAAATTTCTCTTTGGAACTTATTAAGAGAATATTTATGGATACAGTAGAAACAGAAAATTTATGATAATTAACTGAGTGGAACACAGAAAAAATTGCAATAAGAATCACCACAGGCTAAATATTCACAAAACTGATGCTGCACGATAACCGGAATAGATATTCACACAATTAAAACGCAGATTAAATAGAAATTTATAGGATTTTACTATGAATAATGCGGATTTTCACGGAGCGACTGATCAGCCGACAGACATTAAAACACGTTCAAAAGTCCTTTCTAGTCGTTTTTTACGCGAAATGTATGGAAGAATGTTTCGGGCACAGCGTGCCCCAAGAGCATATACCGTTTCGGCTCCGACTGCCTAGCAATAAAAGGAAAACAAGGTCATTCTCAAATTCATATCATTCAGGTTGCTGAAGGTTAAATACAACGAAATAGTATCACGTATGATGTGTACATATGCATTGTACCTTCGAAATCTAAATTCTAAAATTCGCTCTCACACTCATACAGTGTCACGCTTTTCAATATCGATCAGCGTTGCCTCCATACTACAAGTTTGTATGTCCTAATAATAGGAATTTGCCCAATTCAATGCTAATTCTAAGCTTGAATTTGTTAAAAGATGAGCACAGAAAGAAGTTGCAGATAACCATCCAAGTGTATTATGCTCTCTAAGGAATTAATGAAATCTGAACGTTATATAAAATGTATGTAAAGCTGAATAATGATATATGATAGATATGTACACGAAGTGTATAATATGTAGATATATATATGAGTATATCTATAATAAAATAGGTATATGAACAATTAACAAAATGTTACAAACGGCTGCTAATCACCGATCTAAAACTTGGCATTTGGGGAATTGACTTTATGCTAATTTTAAGCCCCTTTGTTCTAATCATTTATATATGGTATACTTAAAGTGAATGTCAGTAAATATCTTAACTTCATTGGAGACCCGAAGCTAGATTCTTTATTTCCGTAGAGACCAGAAACACAGTTTTGTTAGTAAAAGATTATTTCAGCCGAGACCCGAGATAATATTCTTTAATCTTATCGAGACCAGGCTTAAAGTGAATGTTAGTAAATATCTTAGCTTCAATCGTAAGTCGAAGCCAGATTCCTTATTTCCGTCGGGACCAGAAAGACAGTGTTTTGTTAGTAAAAGAATATTTCAGTCGAGACCAGAGATAACATTCTTTAAGCCAGTCGAGACCCGGCCTGAAGTGTATGTTAGTAAATACCATAGCTTCAGTTGAGACCTAGAGCAAGAATCTTTATTTCCGTCTAGACTAGAAATACAGAGTTCTGTTAGTAAAATATTATATCAGTCGAGACCCGAGCTAATACTATTTAAGCCAGTCGAGACCCGGATTAAAGTGAATGTTAGTAAGTATCCTAACTTCAGTCGAGGCCAGAAGCAAGATTCTTTACTTCCGTAGATACCAGAGACACAATTTTATTAGTAAAAGATTATTTCAGTCGAGACCCGAGATAGTATTCTTTAAGCCTGTCGAGACCCGACTTAAAGTGAGCGTTAGTAAATATCTTAGCTTCAATCGCGACCCGAAGCAGGATTCCTTATTTCCGTCGGGACCAGAAACACAGTGTTTTGTTAGTAAAAGAATATTTCGGTCGAGACCCGAGATAACATTCTTTAAGGCAATTGAGACCCAGCTTAAATTGCATGTTAGTAAATACCTTAGCTTCAGTCGAGACCCGAAGCAAGAATCTATAATTCCGTCCAGACAAGAAATACAGAGTTCTGTTGGTATAATATTATATCAGTCGAGACCCGATATAAAACTATTTAAGCCAGTCGGGACCCGGCTTAAAGTGCATGTTAGTAAATACCTTAAATTCAGTCGAGACCCGAAGTAAAAACCTTTATTTCGGTCCAGACCAGAAATACAGAGTTCTGTTAGTAAAAGTTTATATAAGTCGAGACCCAAGATAACAATATTTAAGTTAGTCGGAACCCAGCTTTAAGTGAATGTTGGTAAGTATCTTAACTTCAGTCGAAACCGGAAGTAATATTCATTATTTCCGTCGGGACCAGAAACACAGTATTTTGTTAGTAAAAGATTATTCCAATCGAGACCCGAGCTGATATTCTTTAAGCCAGTCGAGATCCGGCTTAAGGCGAATGTTAGCAAATATCTTAGCTTTGGTCGATACCCGAAGCAAGAACCTTCATATTCGTCCAGATCAGAAGTACAGAGTTCTGTCAGTAAAAGATTATTTCAGTCGAGACCCGAGATAATATGTTTTAAGCCAGTCGAGACCCGAGTTAAAGCCAATGTTAGTATGTATCTTAACTTCAGTCGAGACCAGAAATAAAGTGTTTCGTTAGTAAATATTATATCAGTCGAGGCCCATCATCATCAGAAGTAATATCTAAATCAAGCAGTGGCGGTTTTCTGAAGTTAAAGTATGTGGAATATTAATTAATAACACTCAACTGAAAGTTAGCAAGAAAATATAGAAACTGGTCGAATTAACAATCCTGCCGACGAACCGGGAATCACGATCAGAGAGGAAGATTTATTGAACCATGTTTCACTGACCATTATGACATACACATCAGAGCCTCAAAAAATGTTCTTGAGTCTTGAGATCAATTTTATTTCGCAAACTTATCGACTTAATATAATAATTAAATTCCTTTCAATTACAATTCATACATATGTTTGTTAGACTTTATAAAAACATTAATTTTTATAATTTCTGGACATTAATTTGACATACTTTAATTTTGAAAAATAAAACAGAGTACTCCTTAAATTTCAGCGAAAGCTTTTTACTTTCTGCTTTCCTTTCTAAACAACTTTTCAAAATTACATAATGACAAATTATTGTTTTATGTAGTCCAACATGCAAATGTCATGCAATTGAAAGAAATTTAATTATTATATTAAAGTCATAAGTTTAATTATTATGCATTTGAGTTTTTCATTCATTAGAAAATCATATTCATGACTTTCAGGGAAAAGCGAGATTTCAAGCTTAAAAAATAACGTTCTTCTTGAGCGAAATCTGTACTCTTATTTGACAGCGACTTTAATAAAATGCAGAAACTTTTCTGGATTTGGCTGAAAGACTCACAATTACTTTTTTTCCTAATAGTAAACATTTTGACCTATAAATAGGCATTAGGATTACCGCTACCAGAAGCGCTGTTTATTTTTTATAAATTTTTAAACATGAAACAACACGTTTCTCATACATATGCATTTTATGACGCCATGGCCTATACCAAGAAGGAAATGTTCTCATCCTATGTATACTTCAAAGACTAATTTCATGTCTTATTTGTATAGAGTTAATAATAAATAAATTTGAAAGGCGATCTTCTTATACTGAACAGGCAGTTAACCTACGCTTTTTCCATTAAACGAATTTTGATATTGCGTCATACCGGAATAGGAATATATTTCTTGGATTTTATTTGCGATTACAGCATATAAAATAACAGATTGATGTCGCAGAAAATAACTGAATTTGTAGTCCTTTTACTAATATATAAAATTATTTACCCATGCTGCCAGAGATTAAAAGCCCAAACTAATGCCTTAAAAAATCATCTTCTGATTTAGTTAAGCAGGGAAAACATTATAAACATTGAATTGGTTAAATTATTCAGGTCTGTAGTGATTCAAGACATTAAGAATAAAAATCTATAGGGTATTAGCATAAACCTAAAAATTATGAAAGTAATCAAGTGAGAATGTCAACAGAATTTTTTCAGTTCACGCAGCCTGTTCACCACTGATTTCTTTGGGCAGTTCTCTAAATTAATTATTATTTCGGGGGTTTGTAATGTGACTAGGGAATTTCCGTATAAGAAATGGTGTCATATTTATTATAAACTGTATGATTGGTAGTTGTGTTGTCTTATTGCAAATTAAACAATGATTCGAAGTGTGCCCAACTAAAGTCCTACTTTTGCAATGTATAGACAAGTTTGGGCTTCTTTTATCATCCCATACTTCTTTAAAAAGATTTCGATTAATTTACTCTGCTTCGTCATGACCTAGAAAGCCTATTATGTCCCTTATAAAAGAGGTCACGTATTGATTAAAGGCTTTCGTGTGCTAAGCATTTTTGGGTTGTAAGGTACCAACGAGAGAAATGTGCCGGAATTCGCAAACCCTTCGATGGATGCATAATAAAAATTTATCTGGGTAAAGGTAATCGAATCAAAATTCAAAGACTTGAAGTTATTTTCTTGGGAAGGGTTGAGGTTGACTTAGCTGTTTTTCCCTTTTTTAGAGAAAAAAAACTGATCACATGTTTTAATACATACATACTCGTGAATATATATGTATGAATATAAGCACTAAGCAGCAATTTAGCAAACGACCAACGACCTACAGAAGGCAAACCCATTTTCAACGGAGCTTCTATGCATGCTTTCAAATTTATGGAAATACTCCTGACTATTTATGCTTATTTATGAGACCTGCCACCAACCCTCAGATAAAGATAACATATACACTAACATAGAATATCGAGTAGATAGTTATCTTCAAAACTTATATCTTCCACTATGACCAGCAACAAGAGGAAATTTCCAAGTATTTGTAGTAGTGGGAAGATTTATAAAGGACTAAGTTCGGTTGATCTTTGGTGTAAGGAACCGTTTTGTTTTAGCGTTCGGCAGCATTAGTATATTCCTTTTTATCATGGAAATTAGCTCAATTCAAATTTGTTTGGAAAACGGAGTGGGACTGGTCTTAAAATTGAGAACTGACCAGATATATGTTAATGCGAAAAAGGGATCTGAAAAGGAAACGAGAAATTTATTATTATTCGTAGGATAAACTTTGGTCGTGAACTTCTAATTAAATTACGGCTCTGGTCTGAGTTTTTTCTACATCCATATAAAAGTACACGGGGGTGAGGGTGTGAAGAAATATGTCCAGAATGCTACTTTCTGATATTAAATTCCAAAACTGCAATAAAGCATGTATCATTAAATTGTTGGGGTTGGCAATAGACATTATGCATACAAATATTTATGATAGTCGTGTGACAAGAAACTATTAAACTTTGCGTGCAACAGTACAATTAAAGACAAAGGAAAACCTTATAAGAAAATAAATATTTATAGGTTAGGAAAAAAACGACGTTAATTCTAACTGTTGAATCTACTGTACAGCTATACAGCTGGAGAATTGCTTTGAACTGAACTGTTGGAGATAAAAATAAATCTCGATTTCTTGACTGTTCATTATTGATATGAGTTTCTAGCTTAAATTTTGGACCTATCATATCTTTGTAAGGTGATATCATGTTCTTGACTATTGCATTGGTGAGAGTTCAGTGACAATAAACACACTCACCGATTGACATTTAATTTAATTTATTACATACAAAACCGAGCTGAGCTACCTCAACTTTAATTTTCAAAATCCTAAACGCATAGCTTATTGCACATACTTGTCACCAACGGAATACACCACATTAGTAGTTCATTTAAGACACCAATAATTGGTATGCGAAAATGTTCTACAGCCGATGACAAATCTGATTTGTCAATGAACTACTTGTATGCCGCCTGAGTATTGTTAACAAACCCCGTCAGCAAAATATGTGATTGTGTGAAAAAATCTATGACTCGAATGCAAACGAAGCATCCAGCTGCTTGCTAGCAAACCTTGCGACAAGATATAGAATCGAAAGCAACTCGCTCAATGGAAGTTTTACTTCGATCTCGAAGTTGGACGATCTCAAGCCGAAAACGAAGGAAAGGGAATTTTAAATGGAATCGAAATGGCGACTCGATATTGATTCGTCTTCACGGTTTTTTCCATGATTTTTTCGTGTATTCGAGCTATATATAAGGGTCAATGTGTTCGAGATTTCTTCGTAAAAAATACTCGATTTCGAATTGGATAAACAACTAAGTTTCGCTTTATGAAAACTACTCGATATCTCATTGAAAATAAACAAATAAACTATGAGAAACATTTAACATTAACCAAATTCAAAATTTATGCTTTCAGCACTTACTTCATGTAGCCCTGTTTTAGCCCAATACTTGGATAAAAAATATGTCGCTGGCACGCTTGCGTTATTATGCACAATCTAAAAAAATCATGTGCCGATAATTCTTTTGAGACATTTGGAAATATCTCAGGAGAGATTCGAAAAAACTAAAAATTCTCTTCAAATTCTCTGAACCTGAAGGCCATACATATGTCGAGAGAAATTCTTAAAATAGAAAACTTTTTGGATTATTGTTCTTCGAGAATTTCTTGCAAATGCGAAAACCCGATAAAATATTTGCTGGGTTAGATCATATAACAAAACGGATATGCTATGCTGTATAAAATTCGTGTACGTTCGACAATCATTTTTTTCAGGCGGGGTGGGGGATGAGAGTAGGGGTATCGTATTATTGTTCGGCAGTTCGACAATTCTGATTTATTTCAGACATAAGATTTTATGAAAACAAGTTCGATTTTGTTTTAGTTATTTTGTGTTATAGAAGTTATTAGAAGTAATTTATATTTAATAAGAGTTACAAACAATAGTGAAACATTGTTTTGTAAATGAAATTTTATGTAATCGATACTCTGGCGTCTTGAATTTTGGTGATGAAGTGCGCTGTGCTATGCTGCAGAATCAACCGGAGATGTTCTCTTAGAAAAGGAAAGTTAAATTTTTTCAATAATAAATTATAGTATTTTATATAAAATAAGAGTGAAATATTTATACAATTTTTTTTTCCAATGCCGGTTTGTTTGTTTAAAATTGAACTGTCATTATCGCCTTAGTTTACAACAGCCATACAAAGGCAACGCCCAAAAAAATTGTCAGAAAATAAACGGGACACTAGGAAAATTCTTAAAAATTTGAAAGTTATAAAAATATTACAAATTTATAAACTTACTGTGAAGTTCCAATGTGGGGTTTACATAAAAAGGGGAGGTGCCGGTATGATGGATAGGACTGGTGAACAAAATTTTTAGATTTAAACGTATTTTTTATTTCTCACAAAATTATGGCTTAACCTATAAATTCAGTGCTTGTAAAATGAAAATAAAGATTATAAATAAAAAGAAAATTAAACAAATAATAACTCAAATAATAATTCAAAATAAAACTGGCAAAAACAATAAAATTAAAATAAATAAATCCGCTGTTACTGCACTTCGTTTAATTTTTAATCTGCAAATATAGAAAAAGAAAGCGAATTAGTAAGAATTTCTAATCAAGTTAAAAACCAGAATGAGGTTCATTCACTGCTCATCAATTCTGCCAGGTTCAATTCTACCTAAGCTTGGGTGTGCTGAAAAACATAATTTAATAGTAAATGATAGGGTTAAATTCTTCCCTTATTGGTTTGTCAAGATCTAATGCCGGTTTATCGCATCCGATCTGTCTTGTTGGCCGCTCAGTATGCAAGTGATTTGTTACTCCCAACAGTTCGCTATTGTTAGCCGGGAATACAATGGGTGCTGTGCGTCTGTGGGTAGCTTTCCCTTTGACGCTATGCAGTAGCAGCGCGTCGCCATGGAGATTTTTCGTTGTCGCTGGCATAGTGGAGATATCCATTAGTAAATAGAAGAAGAAGACAATGTACCAGCTGCCTGTGGCACAAATGTCACTGGATGTTGACGGTAGTGGCCGTGAAATGGTAAAATTTTTCAACTTTTGTTTATTTATATTTATTTATGTACTTTTCTATCTTTATTTTTTAGATTATAAGTACTGACTCTCGTCGAGGAGGAATGCCGTGTATCGTGGGAGGCGGATTCGACGGTTAAAGAAGTCAAATTTTCATGTAAAATTCCCAGATCGTAATGATCTGAGACTTTTAATTTTTCTTGTATTATAATTTTTTTTTTTTTCCTTTTTAGGTATATTTATATACGGCCCAAGGCCTAATTGGGTGCAGGCAATGCCCCATAGAGTGCCAGCAATTACTGTGGTACTGGAAGGTTTTTACGGTGAGTGTTTGATTAACCCTTATGTCAATACCCAGCCGATATAACGTTGTTCAATGGCCGGGGTACCCCGGTACCCATAAGCTGTCTGCACACAGGACGGCGATATCGTTGCCGTGTCGTGCCGTTGTCGTGACTTCGTGTGTATAACATATGTAGAAACATCTGGCAAGCAAACCCATCTGGCACGATTATTATGGACCTCTTCAAAATTTCCAAGGTTAAGAAGCCTTCTTGACGACTCGGCGATAAACAGACAGTCTAGGTAGCTACAGCCAAGTATAGGTAAATGTAAAATATCATTTAGGATAGAGCAATTAGAAAAGATAGATAAGTCGACAGTTCAAAGTAGCGGCAATTCTCGAAAAAATGCATTAAGGGCAGATGTAGGAGAGATTTCAGAGTAACTAGGAGATAGATATGCTGCAGTGTAGCTAGAGCAGAAACAATAGGGTAAGGAAAATTAGCAACGGACAGCAATTTATTGCCTAGCTCAGAATAAATAAGGTGTCGAAAGGTAGAAGCAGTACAGTTGGATTTGAATCTTGAGTGAAAAATAGATGTGATTTCCTTGTGATAGCGAAAAAAAAGTTAAAAATAATGGAAAATTTATCAGCAACTGAATTTTCAAGGTATGTTAATATGTTCACATAAATGTTGGCAGTTATGTAATGCCTTTAATATTTCATGTAATTGTTATCACTTTTTTATTAATTATAAAATAAATAACTGAACAGATTGACGACTGAAGAGATGGAAAGATATTTGAGAGAACTATTGGAAGAAGATTGTGCTGCCGAAGATTATGTCTCAGATAGTGACGATGAGGATTACATACCCAGAAGCGAATGTTCAGAAGTATCTGACCGTGAAGAATTTGGTATATAGCTTATTTCTTCCCATTATTATAATTCTATATTAAAAAAAAGTTGAAAATATAATAATAATTTATATGTTTAGTGGAAGATCGTGAGACTGAAGCTGAGTCAGATGAGGATGATGATGAACCGACTGAAATCGCTGAAGCTAGTAATGAACCATCGCTGTCGATGACAACCTTTACAGCCAAAGATAAAACCGTTTGGTCTAAAACACCACCAATTCATCATCAAACTTCTACTCAAAATATACTTCAGCAAAGGTCTGGACCCGATAGAAGTAAAGAGACTTTGTCGTTCAGCGAAACATTTAAAAGAGTCCTTACTGCAGAAATGGTCGATATAATTATTCGTGATACCAACAAGAAGGCAAATACTGTCTATAAAACATACAACGAAAAAATCCTGCAAAACAGCAACTGACATGGAAAAATTTGACACTTCAAGAATTCTACGCGTTCTTGGGAATTCTCATAATGTCAGGTGTTAATAATTCGAAAAAGGACCATTCATCAGATATGTGGAGGTCATCTTCTTATTCATTATATCGAACTGCGATGGGCATCAATCGCTTTTGGAGTTTGATACGATTTATTCGGTTTGACGATGGAAAAGCGCGTGTAGATCGCATCAAAGAAGATAAAGCTGCGCCTATCCGCGACGTATGGACAATGTTCAATGCCAACTTATTATCACTTTACAAACCATCGGAGTGTGTGACAGTCGATGAGCAACTTTATCCATACAGAGGGAGAACGAGTTTCACTCAATATATACTATCAAAACCAGCAAAGTAGGAACTTTGGAGCTTGAATGATGTTCTTAACTTAAACGTCTTCTAATTACAAGTTTAATGCCTAATGTATTCTTATGTTGAACCACTTATAAAAGTCCACCGTAGAAGAGTTGTCATTATGCTGATTGGTCAGCGGTGATACATCAGCAGCTAGAATCTGCGCACTATAAATACAGTGTCACCAACAATGCTGATAGTATCAGTACTTCACACGTGCTGACTTATTAATTTAGAATCGCTAGAGAATATCCTTTTATTTGACCAAGCATATATATCTACTCATGTGCTACCATTTTTAAAGTACACCTCTCAGTACCTCAATTCTGCCCTCGTACAAATAGCGAACTAGTCAGTTATCAGTAGGTACCTGCAAACCTATTTTAAAGTAGTTTTCAAGGACGATTATTTTCGGCTAAGATGTAATAAAAAACATTAGAAGTGGTATAATTTGAGCCGAAATAGGTGCATAATCGTCCCAAACGAAGAAAATATAGGGATGAGAGAAACTGGAAGTGAAATAGACAGGCTGACAATAATACCGTGAATAAAGCAGTTAACAGTATTTGTGAGGTCAAAGTGAAATACTGTTCCAACTGTCTAAAGAAATTTTCTGCTAAATTTAATATAGACGTGCAGACTCAAACAAGATTTCCCCTCTTTTTTAGGTCAAATTTTCGTCTATTCGACGTAAATTAGGGCAGCGACTAATTGTGATTAAGTTGAGATTATTTAATATTTACGTCCAATTTACGTAAGTTGACGTTGAGAGGACGTCATAGCGACGTAAATATTAGGGAAATTAGGGAAAATGTCCCTATGGAGCAGAGACACATTTCCTTGATTTGGTAAATTTAACGTAAATTTCTCGCCGAATTTACGTAAATTTTCCTTAAACTCAACCTATTTTCTACCTAGTTGAACTCAAGTTAACGTCTGTGTTAATATAGAAGGAATTTCATTTTATAAAAATGTTGTATGTATATTATTCTTAGTAGGTAATGTACATAAATGCTATTAACAAGGCACATAGCTGTAACTTGAATGATTATGAGAAATATTGCTTTAATAAAATATATGAAAATTATGGGCTTATTCAAAATTAATTATCTCAGCTTCTAAGCGCTCAATTTAAAACGACCAAAAATTTTATTGATATATACGATTTCCTTATACGAAGACTTTCCTAGACGGCAAGGATAAATAACCAAAATTTTCAACTTTCAGTGCAAAAATCCCTGTTTCGGAAATTTTGTGCTCAAAGGCAACGATAATTTGTCTCCTCTATACAAATATCGACTTATAATAAGGCATTTGGCACTTTATTAAAGAATTTTGCCTTAAATAGGAAAAAGAGATTTGACAATTAACAGAATTGAATTCGATCATATTTCAGCTGTTAAAAAAGGGGTGAAAAAAACGAAATTGCTCATCTTAAACGCTGATCAGAACACTGTGAGGAATCTATTGGCACGTGTTCCAACACTTCTTTACAAGAGACCCGGCATATATAATATTATACTAATTTTGAATTGTGTGTTATACCTACATACCTACCTACATACATATCTCATAGTGATATACTTGTTTGCCAAGCGCAATAAGTAATCATTCAAAATATTCCCGATGTACAACAAACAATTGTCGTACATGAAGAATTATACGACACAGAAATTTATGCTGTACACTGCATGAGTACGTCACCCTTACCCAATACTCAAAATTCATCGATGTAAACAAACAAAATCGATACGACCCACTAAAGCGGCATGCAAGAAACTAGAAGTGATGCAATATCGATCACTGAGCGCGATCTACAATAAGGGTTTCGATGTAGAAATAATAACAAACAATTTTTGTAATTAAAAGTAATCGTAAGCTAATATTATTATGTATAAATAAGTTAAGAGAATTAAATTAATGACTCAGTGTAAATCATCAGTAGAACGCAGTCAGTATAGACAGTACAATATATAGTATAATTCAGAGACTACAGCGAGTTTTTTTAGTTATTCTGTAAAGAAATGCTGTTTAGCTACTCCCAGCAATAATAGGAGCTTCTCCTGCATCTATACTGCGGAATTAGGCTTTTGTAAGCGACTCCCGCATCATCACCGAGTATTACATACCTACGGACATACCGTAACTGTAGGCTGTAAATTATAAACAACTGGCGACCATACGATTATCTTCATCACATATTCGCCAAAATTGATTATAAAATTTTTATGAATTTGAACTTTTTGAGGAGTAAATAAATTTTACGGACATCTAGGGTATAATATTATTCGTCTCTTAGTCCAATTCTAACTGTATCTATCTCTTGTTATTGTAAAAGAATCCTATTGTTCTTATTTTTGTATGTATACATATGTAATTGTGTGACATTAAATAAATAAATAATTAGTATTTCGTAAATGTGAAAAGAAAAGTGATGTGGGATTGAAATCTCAAAAACCTTAATTTTGAACTGTCCGATATTAAATTATATTCGTTAACATTTGATATGTATAGTTATTTTATGTTAATTTTTATTTTGTTTGTATTAAAAGCTGCAAAGATATTGGCTCCATGCTTGTATAACTGTATTAAAGCTTCTCAAATCTTCTTGATATTAATTATTTCTGATTTTATTTAATTTTAATACAGACTTTCGAATTAATAATAGAAGTTTTTCATTTTCTGAACAACAAAATTTCTTGTTGGGACCAGAGGATGTCGCAGATTTCGTGATAATTTTCTAATATCCAGTCGCTTGATACATTTGTGATCTTGCTAGAATTGTAATTGTTGTTACTTTTGAGATTTTAGTCAAACCATGATGCATTCCTTGATCTTGCATCGCGTTTTATATTTGAATATTTAATATTCGTACTCCCCTGAAAGTTGCAAGGACTCTTTGTCCGTTTCCCGAATTCAACACATTTATTCGCCTAAATGGACGATTCTGATTCCGTGTTTCTAGAATTCTATTTGGTCTCTTTTGTGTACGTGCATTGTTAAATTGTATTACATTTTGATTGTGGCTTTCTTTTGATGGGTTGTAGCCGTTCCTTCTTAATTGATTTTGCTGATAATATGAATTATTGTATTGGTTCCCCTGTGGGTTTCTGCATGCTTGGAAGTTATATCCTCTTCTGTTGATGTTGTTACGTACTTTTTGTGAAATTCTTGTCTTAATCACAAAGTTAATTAACTTCTTTCTTTCTGCTGGATTCTCTATCGAATCGTGTAGGAATTCTATCAGGTTTATGAAGTTTGTGGGATTCTTCGGATGTCCATCAAACTCAGTCACGATCTTCATTGTTGTTGACATATCAAACAAAGCCATGTTGCTGAATTTTGCACTTTCAGAGTTTTTGGGATTTTTACTCCTTAAATCATTATATCTGTCTTAAATCATTATATCTGTCTGTCGCGTCATTGTTTTCTTCTTCTTTTATGATTTCTTTTGTTTTGTTCCTGATGTGTGTTCCTACTTATTCGTATGTTATCTGAAATTTATCTTTTATTGGCTGATTGATCTGTTTATCTTCTTTTGACAGTTCAAAGGATATCTCTCTGAATTCAGCTTTTAACTCATCTGTTTTATTTCTTTTTGTTAACAGATTTTTTGCACTATATTGCCTGTATGTAGTGACGAGGGGTCGCAATGTAATGGTGGAATTGTGATCGTAGTTTATTGGGTGGATGCAGGCGAGAGAGTTCAGCCGATATGAACAGAGGATGTACAGGCAAGATTGCTTCGTGAGTACGTTGATTAATCATTTATTACATACCTCGGTTTATATATCACATATATTAATTATATTTATACACATATGTACATATATTCTTGCCTTTCTTAAAAGGCGAACTCCCTAGATATTATCTGAAATTAGCACAATTTGTTTTATTTAAGTTGATACAGTGTAATTTTATTTATTAAGTGACATATTTGAAAGTGTAATCATCTTAACTCTCTAGTATGTGGAATAGTTTTAACTTTGAAAAAATGGTGAAATGAACCACTAACTTGGAAATATTTATTGGCATTATCGTTTACAGTACCCATCATTATATATATATATATATTTTAAGAGTTCTCGATGTGCAAAATATTGATATTCTGGTGTGCTAAATATTCGGTCTAAAGAGGGGTTTCAAAAGGAAATTTTGTGCAAAGGGCGTTTTGCTAACAATGTAATTTTACAAAGTAATTCTGAACAAAGGAGGATATTTTTTTAGCAAAGTGTCATTTCGAAATGGGTCACTTAATACTTTTGACAGTAGTTTTCCATAAACACACTTCGCACATATGTGGTATGTTATACATTCCATTAATATGCATTTATATCTTAAATCAGTTCGAAATTTTGTTACCATCTTCATTTTATTCTTCAAATATATGTCCAGATTAGGGATAGATAGTAAAAAATATATACAAAATCCCTAGTTCAGCATTATAAATTAACGGTATACACGTATTATACATTGTTTCTTGTTTTCATCACCTAAAAATCAGAATGTTTGGAATATTTTACATTTTATAGAAATAGAATTTTTGTAAAATAAATTTTCTCTCTATTTTTCGAAAATATTCTCATGTATGTTGTGTTTTTATAACAACTTCTTTAGGTAATTTTGATTTATTTTATATTCGGAGTAAAATGCAATTACTAGACGACAAATTACAAGATTATCCATTTCTTCTGGAAATAGTTCTTTTATGGAATCGTAAAATCAGAATGGCAATGCTGTGTTACTAGAATAGTGTGTACAATTGTTATCATGGGCCCACATAATTGAGCAGCTGAGACCTAACATTTCTTAAGTGATGACAATTCTTTCTTCTAATTATTAAAACAAAAATTTGTCTTCTTCGCCTGTGTATATACCGGCTTTTGCCACATATGAAAACTTGAAAATATATTTTTACAAACTTACACACTAACATTCCTCCCAAGATACATATATGCTAAAGCTCTGGTTAAGTGTACTTTACTCAGCTCATCGTAGTCTTATCAACACTCTTAGTTCAGCCATGTGAAAAGCACAATGATTTTGTCTATCATATATTCTTCTATCGTTACCTTTTCCAAACCTACTTTACTACTCAGAATTATGCAGGATCCTGATTCTTCTCGCTAGATGATATGCCCTTTGAGAGCCTCCTTTTATTTTTATCTCTCTGTCGCGGGGAAATAAGGAAATGGACACAAGGCCCTGGATATTTGTTCATAAGAGAGCAATATATATATATGGTTTTTGGTAACTACATGTGTATATATATGTATATATATATATATAGATATATAGCTATTTACATAAATTTATCTTTAGATTTGCAAAGCAAATTTTGGGCATAAAATTAAAGAAAAGATTTATAATGAAAAGGGACAAACTTTCAATCGCATATACTGTTGCTGATATTGATCAGACTTTTAAAATATATTGTTCTGAATGAAATTGCTAATATTATTAACGAAAACACTTTATATATAATACTATTTCTGTTCTGCCTTTTAACTTATTTGAAATATGCTTGATATTGAAAAGGCTTACTGACAGCTTTAAAGGTAATTATATATGTCTGGGACTTTATTTGCATTATTTAAGAACAGTTGAAGAACCAATTTGGCGTTAAAAATGCAGGTCTTCCATAATTAATCTAAACAAGTAAACACGCTAGAATTGGTCTGATGAATGAATGATGATGAATGCCCTTATGAAATTTCGCATTGTCACCCTTCTGTGCAAGTTTGATTTTTGAAGTGGTTTTTCGCATATATTTCTAGAACGGTTCGTCGGACAAAAAAAAAATGATTATAACCACTTTTATAGGATTTGGTATTCAGAAGAAGGTTTTAGTACAATAACAATGTTTGGACTGATCGTTTTCACAGTAGTATACGTAAAAAATCTAAATTTTCGAACTTGATTATCCTTTTTTTTTAAAGGTCCGTGTACAAAATTTCAGCTCTCAAAGTACAAGTGTTCTCGAGTTGTCGTACGCACGGACGGACGGACGAACAGACGGACATGCAAAAATCAAAATAATTTTAATTTTGTGCGTTGGTGTCCAATCCATTTTGCTCTACCATCATTATTTCGATGTGTTGCAAATGGAATGACAAACTTAGTATACCCTTTAGATTTCATCTGGGGTATATAATTAGACTGTTTTTCGCCACAGCAATTGGCATAAGCGTTCCCAGGGCAACACCATGAGGAGTGCATCACATGATCGACCTCGGCAGCTTTAAAAATCAGAGTTGATCTGATCACATCCAAAAGATTTAGAGCCTCTTCTGAGCCATCCCAAACCAAATCAGAAGTTAATTCTGCTTTCCTATAGAGAAGTTGATTTTGAAAATAATCATTTGAGGTTAACTCAATCCCAAAAAACAGTTGATACTGGATGTTTAAAATTGAGGTTAACTCCAGTCCCATACAGGAGTTAATCCAACATCCTATAAAAATTAAGGTTGACTCAAACTATTTCAACTAGGAGTTAATCCTAAACATTGTACAAAGTGATGTTAACTCACGCAATTTTACACAGGAGTTAATCCTGAACAATTCAGAATCTAGCTTTATACAAAAGTTAGTCCTGTTCTGCTACCAGAGGTTAACTCTGCAACAATCAAATACAGTCCAACACTTAGCAGCTAAATTCGCTGCACTCATAAGAGTGATGCAGTCCCACATGCTGTAGCATTCCATTTTCTGCACACGACAAACGTCGCAAGTGCTGCTATCGCCATACCCACATGCAACAGCACACACAAAAAATGCTCGCTACCAGCAAGGCACAACTCGACTGCCCATATGTAGGAACTCCATATTAGGCGATATATATAAGTAAGATGACAGGGCATGACAATGTATATAGAAACAAGTATATTCCCATTTCAATTTTTCCACATGTTCTGTGACGTAATTCCGTGACTAATGTATATGCGCTTCTATAGGAAAGACGGAGAAAGCGCAGGGAGTATTGTGCTCTCTGTACTGTGCTGCTCTATGAATTTTCACGATATTTCGACATTAATGGCGGAACGTCGTTCGTAATGGGCACGAGACCCGCAGCGCCACGCTACACTGCCACAAATTCTACCTTGGATTTTATTTTAATATTGGATTTCTCAAGTACATATATATTGGATGAATTTTATTGAATTTTTAAAGTCTCTAGTTATAAGTTGTATTGTGAATGAATTGTTGTGAATACAAAAAGAGAATAAATAAAACTATATATTATAAAAAAACGTTAAAAAAAAACGAAAAATCATTTGCTCCTATTTTATTTTTCGAGAAATAAATCTTTTAATTTTATTAAACATAAAATGAAAATTTCGTATTCTTTTAATGTATATTGTTGATTCACCTTTCTTATAATTTCTGGATAGTCCCTTGAGACAAAATCCGTAGCACAGTTTTGGTAAATATTTAAGTATTCATTGAAACTTACTATGATTCACTTTATCTTGACCACTTTTATAACTGTTATCAGAATTATTGAATTCGTTTTTTTGTCATCGCCACAAACAAACTATAGCACCGCAATGTCGCCATGCTTAAATTAATGAATTAATGAAATTTCCAGTGATCTTTTTTTATTCAAATGTATAATCGAATTTATTCTTTAGATAACACACTATGGAAGATCCAACAGCATTGCCTTGTACATATAAATTTGATTAACTACTTTAGTAAGCTAACTGCAAATTTCAGTAACAAAGCATTTTTTGGAAGTAAAACGATAAAGCTATAAGATTTCGATTCTTTTTTCCTCGTAACCCTTCGACTTTCTACCATTACACATACGACATTTTCCTTGAAATTACATGGACAATAATGTTATTGTCTACATTGTTAATTTTAAAAAAAAATTGCATGTTATAATATAAGCAAGACCCCAGCCGATACAAAAACAACTATAAAATTTCGGCACCGCCGCTACATACAATATGAGACATACGAAAACTTGATTGATCTCGCGCCGCCATTGCTCCTGCGCGTCAGTCGCTTTGTGACAATTAATAAAGAAGGACATTCTTTTATGTAAAAACAGTGATTCTTGTGGATATTATTTATGGCCAATCAACCTTCATGTATATGATATTAAATGCGTAATGAACTTTGTCCGTAGCTTACTGCAGCTCTGTAAGAAAAAAAAATCCTTTTGACTTTCTGACTACGCTGTTATTTTCATAAAAACTTTAAACAATGTGAAGAGATAAGTTCGAACCCTGTTAAGTCCTTGTCTACGAGTTTATCTTTACATGTAAAGGAATTATTCCTCTGTAGTATAACAAAAAAATTTTCTGCTACTTTTATGCACTTTTCGAGATAAATGGCTTTCTTTACAGGTAGCGCCATTGCGCGCTTGAAAATAACCCAACGAGAGTGTGAAAAGCGCCATAGAAGTTTTCGTAAGAAACTTGAAGTCCCGCTGGCTTTCCTGTCGAAGAATTAAGACTAAATTTACCGACAAAAAATGTCCTTTGGCTGCAGAATGAGTTCAAAATACCCACATTACCATCTAATCAAGAAAGAGGAATGGGAGGAAGACCGAGGGAGCTGTTCACCGAGAGTTCAAATAAAACAAAAAACAGAGATCCCTCTATCACAAATTTTATAACGTCATCAGATAATGAGAGATTGGTATACACGACAAAAAGTCACCACACTCTCTAGGTAAAAGAAAAGCTGCGGAAGTGGTGCAAGTAGCCAATGTTGGCACTCCAAAGAGGTTAAAAGGAATGAAAGACGGATTTTCCCCACCCATTTAGAAGTTTAGGTCGGGAGAGTCACTAGCGCTAATGATTGATCTAAATCTAAGTTATGTAGAAAGCCGCGAAAGATAGAGGAGTAGATTTTTATGCTGCTTACTCGAAGATATCATTGATAGAAAAACAAAGCTTCCCGGAAAATGATTCTATTACTGTCGTCAAGTTAGGAGTCAAGGTACGTCTGCATAGCAAACCACTATACAATACAACTAATTCCTTTCCTGCGATGCATTCTGCCTGATATAAGGACTTCGAAATCCTTAAAATTTCGCGATTTTTGTCTGCAAAGTTATATTTGAAAAATCATCACTTTAGTTCTAATTATCACAATGGCATAATCTTCAGGTTAGTTTAAAAAGGAAAGTATAATCTTTTAGAGAAAGTTACGACAAGTTCCAAGTTTATTTTACAGAGCACCGGAAGTTGTTCTACGTTGCCATCCTCTTGGCAGATGCTCGTGATTAAGAAATTCTACGGCATGAAGGATAACATTACAAATTTGTATGACTTCTTTTTTAATAATATCTTTTGACGAAAAAATTTTCGTCCTCAGAACTCTTTGAATCACTCTTTGAATTTAACAGTTCAATTAACAACATAATGATCATTTACTTAAAAATAAAATAAGAAAAAATTAAACCAGATGCATTTTAAGATATTCACGGATAAACGATATATTCATAATTTATTTTTTAAGGTAAAGATTACGTCTCTGTGATAATTAGAACCAAACTTCGTTTTTTTTTCAAATATAACTCTGGAGACCAAAAATCGGTGACTTTCAAATTTTTCAAAGTCCATTAATTCAGGCAGCATACATCGCAGGATAAACCAGAAAAATAGTTGTATTGTAAAATCCGGTGTATATACAGTAATCAAAAGTAACCTTCTTTTAGTTAGGAGGCTGCCTCTGTCGTCATGTAATAACCTTCTTTTAGTGGTGGTCTACTTCTTTATTGTTCTGACTTAGTCAGAGCAGCCTGACGGCATTAACTCTATATAGAGTGGCTTATCTAACTTCTAACTCCTGTTCAGTTGAGGGAGTAGCTAAACAATAGGACTGCCTATTAAAAACGCCGGTGTATACTAGGATATTACTCGATCGGACTACCAACTAAAACTCTCTTCCTTTATTCTGTTGTTAATTCCGCCGGAATGTGCAACAATCACAAAAGGAATAAAAAACCTAAATTTTTTATGTTGTTCTGTGAAATAGGCTGCGAAATTTAGGAAAAAATAAAAAAAAAAACTTAGTCGCGTCCTTCGCGCGGTTCAATTACATACCTCAATTATTTTAGGAGCCTGCTTTAGAGGCTACACAAAATCGACTTTTTTTTTATAAATGTCTTCCTAAACTATCCAAGAATGTGTCCCTGAAATTTCAGAAGCAAATTTGAAATATTTTCGGAGTTACAGATGAAATAGTGAGCAAGCGTCAAGCATGTATAAGAGCGGCCGAATCGCTCGGAGCGCACGCGCTCCGCCTCTCGATCTACTGTACGTATTATAATCCAAAGGGACTAAAGGTCCTTCGAGACACTATTAACTGTTCGTCTTTATGGAGCTATGGTAGGGATAAAAGTATGTATTATAATGGTATGTATGAGCTGGCTTAGCATATTAATCCGGTAAGTTCAAGAAAATTACGATTTTTTATGTACGAAAACTTTAACGCGCGATTTCTCGGTTTTGAGAAATAAAATTTTTTTTGGGTTCTTTGTTTCAGATGGAAATGGCGACCTGCATCTTTCCCACCGCACGATAAATGCATACTTGAGGCGTCTCGGCGAAATGCTTGACATATATCTTAAAGAAAAAATTTGAGAAGACTGTTGCAATATATAGCAATAAACCTTGAAAGTTTCGTTTCAATCGGATATTTCATTCCTTCCCCAAAAAATCCTCGAAAAAATCGATTTTTTGAAGTCTCTAAAGCAGGCTCCGCCCTTAATTTCAATCTTTGTTTTATCTTTAATTCTCATAATTGGAAGTAATGGTATAGAAAAATCCAATTTTTATTATAATTTGACAGTTTTCTCATCGGCAAGAGTCAAAGAAATCGACTGAGGAGCAGAATTACTATTCAGACTCTGAAATATGAACGCTCTACATGTGCCTGCACTAACACCTGTAGAATTATACAGGGTATTTCCCACTAGGAGGTCAATAGAGCAGTAGGTGATAGTAGGTCGTCTAGGTGAGACGAAGTAGGTCGTCTAGGTGAGACGAACCAAAAATTGTATGGCATGTGGGGGGGGGGGCATATCAACCATTTAGGAGTTACAGGGTGATTAATATAAAAAAGCTAGTTTTTCACAAAACATCCTGTATCTTAAAAACGACAGGGCGTATGGTCATAGTTAGCCTTTCTAACGACTGTTCAACCAGCCCCACACCCTTCTCCCTCTAGAATTATAGTTGTCGAAACTAAAAATTTCGGATTTTCTTACCTTTTTTTTTAATTTAACCTCTATTATTTTTGCAAAACGGTCATTAACATCTCTCCTCTTTAAATTGACCTATTACACGCAATGTGATATCTGAAGCCCTTTAAGAGTTATTAGCTCTAAATCTATTCTCAACCCTATTTTCTCACCTGTTCTCAACGATAATTTGTTCCGTTAGCACGTCATTTTAAAAAATGTCGTTTACTTTCGGTGAAACCTGAATAGGTTATGAGATAATAACTGTTTAACGGCTACAGTTAACACATGGGGGTGTAACAGGTCAATTTAAAGAGGAGAGTCTACGGTTTACAGTTTTTATAAAAAAAAGTTACGTCAATGACTTTTTTACAAAAATAATAGAGGTTAATTTAAAAAAAAAAGATAAGAAAATCCGAAATTTTTAGTTTAGACAACTATAATTCTAGACGGGAGAGGGGTATGGGGCTGGTTTAGCAGTTGTTTGAAAGGCCATGAAGTTCTGCATACAATGAGCTATCGTTTTTAAGATTCAGGGTGTTTTGTGAAAAACTAGAATTTTTTATTAATCACCCTGTAACTCCTACACGGTTGATATGCCCCCCCCCTGCCATACAATTTTTGGTTCATTTAGGTGAGTATTATCACCTCCTGCTCTATTGACCTCCTAGTGGGAAACACCCGTATTTGAACAGCATTCCTATAAAAGGCTAGTGTCACAATAATTCACAATTCTGAACAATTAATTAATGGAATGCCGTGTTTAGTACGGAAAGCGCATACAAACTGGATGGTTACCGATGTATTCCCCAGCACTTTAATGGTTATTATGTAAAAAGGAAGCACAACGAGAAAGATATTTCAGGGACGTGCTATGCACACAATCCATTCATCACCGTATGGCAACAAATTTTTAATTACTGGGAAAGAGTTGGGTTGTTCCTTCTTATTTAGGTATTTATGGATAAACCAAGAATATTTGATTGCGTTTGTAAAATGCAACGTAATACCGATTCCGTTTTAATTTATCCCTGCCTCTCGATGAGGTCAGCTGTTTTATTTCATAAAATAGAGCATCATCTGGCTACCTATTTGGTTCACAGGATGACGGTCTGAATGTACTCAGAATATGTGAATAGCAAGAGTATCCACGAAGTTATAGATTTCTCTGCCAGAAATATTTCAGGCGATTGTTAACGTAGGTGGATTTTTTCATTAACTGATTAAGCGTGGCTTGCAAGAATTTATAATTTCAATAAACATGTTCTTAAGGCTTCCTTGATCGTGTGCATCTACTGCGGCGAGCCATCCATGTTTGAACATAGGATGGGAGTAAGAAGCTAATACGGCTTCCTTTACCTCAAAGCGAAGCCGTAGTAATTGACTAAATCTTTTGTTAATACTTAACATAATAATAGTTAGAGCTGGTTGGTAGTATTGCAATTCTTCTTCTAGTAATTTTTCATGTAGACAAGGAATCAAAAATCCATAATGTAAATTATTGTTACCTTGAAACCGGTACAAATCAGATGCCAATGGCTGCATACATTTTGTATATTCTTCGATATAAGTTTTTTAATTTTAAGTTTTTAACATATATGAGCATCTTTTTCTTTAACCCGTTAAATGTATAAAATAGCATAAAATGTGGAATTCCTTCTTGTCACAATAGGACAATTTAATAGCTTAGTATTTTTTTTCCAACACTTCGAACATTTTTGGAAGGAATTCTCATGGATTTGTTTAAGTGAAACATTTTTGTTAATTCCTTTTTGTATATCTACAGTTGCTATAAGACTGAGTGTATGACTGCAGCAGCGTAGATGAGTTGATATATATCTATCAATATTCTCAAAATTTTATAAATCATTCACAACAACATCGTTTTCAATGTTATCTTTTGTACTACCGAATTGTTGAAAAGCTTTTACGAAATTACTAGCATTATCAGTTACTGTTGCAATTATTTTTGCATCATCTAAACCGAACTGTGAATCATTAGGTAATATAATGATTCCGCAATTTTGTCATAGCTGTGTGTGCCAGGAAATCGCCGACCAACTAAAGCTGCTGATTTCATTTTGAAATTATTATCATCAATCTAATGCACAGTTACTCCTAAGAATCGGCGATAGTTTGATGACCAAATTCTGCTGTAGAGCATACATAAGTCACTTTCTCAATTACTCGTTTAATCTTAGAAATTTTTTCGTTATACAAACTTGAGATTTTTCTGGTTAATTTTTTCCTTGGCATATGTTTCAAGGTAGGTATATTCAAGTTATCGAAAATTTTTCGAAAATCTCCTTTGTCGAAAATACTCAATGACAGCAAAGTTGTTAGAACATAATTTAATATGTCCTTTTCAAATTAATCTTGAGAGAATTTAATCCTAACATAATCTTTTTTACACACAAAAATTTCTGATACAAGACTGTCAGTTTGTGCGCACTTCAGAGTTTTATATTCATTCAATACATCAACAGACTTCTTACCGTGTAATCTTTTCAAATGCGACCTGAAATTCGGAGTTGTAGACAGTAGCACACTCCGCAATTATTATATTGTTATTAGTACTACACATCCATCTGGCTTCAACTTGAAAAAAGTGCCACCAAATATAGGGCGTTTTGCTAATGACTTTAACACTCCACAAGCAGATTCATTGGATTGTTTATCAACGCTGGATGTGGACAGAACTTCGTTAATTATCATGCTGTTCGAGACAACATCTGAATTACTAATCACAAAATCATCATCGATTATCTTTGCTATTGTTAGTACACATAATGAAAATAAAATCTAAATAATAAATTTTATTATATTTAGAAGACACGAACACAATAAATAAGCGAGATTTTTCTTTTATTTATTTTTGAAATCGCACAATTCACCTTTGATTTTTTTACACAATAGATAAGATACTGTGGATTATGATTAATTGTTCTTGGCTATACAAAATATGCACACATTACCAAGGTTCGCCGATTGTTTCTAATTCATGCAACATCGAACTTGAAATGCATCAAGAATATATCATCGAGTTATGAAAGGGACATCATACCAATCAGGAAAAAAAGATTATTTGTATACGAACATGATAACAATAATTAAATATTTGGTTAATTTTTAGCATTCTAATTTCTCTATGTACTATATATAATAAAATGAATTACATATACATACATACGTTTATATTTTTGGATTTTATGAATACACGGTTTTACGTATAAAAATCTATGATTTAGATTGAGGCGGTTTTCTGATGAACTTATCTTTAGTATAAATCGGGGTTAGGTGTATTACCCATTTGATTCCATATTCGGTTGACTTGTTATTTCAATATGAAACTATCGCTTATTTTATCAAATTGCCTTGACTTAGCAGGGTTAGAGTTCGATGGATGGATGGTTAGTCGAATGTGATGACTTCCTATTTAGGTAGTTCGCCTTACTTTCCAAGATGGATAATTTATAAACGAAGGTAAAAATTTTACAGAGCAAATTTTAGGAATCACATCAAGCTTATTTTAATCTCTACTTTTTATCACTTTAAGCTGTAAATTCGAAACGATTAGGCTGCTTCATTCGGTTTAATATTAATCAAATGGCAAATGATCAATATTTTTGCGTCTATTTGCGTCCTGTTTGTGGCAAAGAACTAAATGTCTTCTATGTCGGAGTCCAATTTTTATGGAAACCAAGGCTTGTGTATTGGAATATAAAACAATTTTTTCATAGAATTATATATTATACATTATTATTATTTTATATTTTATATTATATATTCACCATTTTTCACCAAATCTTTGACTTCTTCGAGTTATGTATGTGGGAATCCGAATCAGAAATAATATTTGGTCACCAGCGATTGAGATTCAAACTTTAATACGTTGATTGATATTTCTATGTTCTACCTACTGAGTCATTAACCACTTCTCCGATATCCCGCTCAATGACATTTTTCGTACATGGAGAAGTCTCAATGCCGCATGTCCAAATATATCTGGATTTATACCAGTAAGAAACTAAGCAAAATTTTAGTATAAAATTTGTCAAACATTAGAAATTAAAAGCTTTCGGAAATATTCTTCTTCACACAAGCAAAGCTGTAAATACCAGGACTAGCTTGTGTTTCACCGGCACTAGATTAATGGGTCTTAAATCTAAAAGAATCGTTTATAAACCTTTTTTTATATTTCACATCCCAATGTAATTATAGTTGTATAAATTAGTCAGTAGCTTCAACTACATGGCTATTTTATTTTGGGTTCCGGCAAGGAAGGGTTATTGTAGGGCAAATTTCTATTAAACTCTTAACTAAACTGCAGAGTAATATAAGTTGTACTAAACTTTTAATTACCATTAAATTTTAAACACGAAATTGTTTTTGCTACTTCCTCCTCCTTATCATCAAGGACAGACAGTATATGAATGACATCAATCAACAATTCTACCACTTAGCTGAAGTCTTAAGTTCTTGTGTTATTCAGAGCTAGTCCCGCACTAACAAATGTACTGAAACTAATTGCGCAGCTATGCTTTTGATATATTCTGATTGCATTTAAATATTTTAAAATTTCATAAATGATAATTATTATTAGACACCTTGGTATTTACTTCGTTCCAGATTGTGCTAATCCTAAAAACTTCATTATCTCATTTTCATGTAAAGTTAAGCAGTAAATATCAGACAGCATAAAGTCAATTGATCCTCCTGCTCGCTACTTGATACGTTATTACGTTTAAATTCACATAGCTCTCCCGTATCTCTGCTCCCTGTTCCAGCTGGGAAAAGTTTGCGGAAGCTTGGAGTATACCTTCAGTCCTTGAAATTATGCCATGAAATCGAACAGAACAACCGCCGAGGATTTAGTGTATGGGTGTAAAATTGGAAATTTATAGTGTCAATATCATGAATGTCATCTTTTGTAGTATTTTACGAGTTCATTTAGCTGGTAATGTAGTTTCCCCAGATTGCATTCGGCACCATTTACTTATGGTTTCGCCCTAATTCAAGGGATGACTGCCTAATGAGTAACTAATTCTGCCCGTAAAATGTAAAGCATCGACCATACTTCTTTCTGCTGACAGCACAGCAGTGTAAGTAAGTTTAATGATTATTTGGCGTTCGTCTAGCCCTAACCCTAGAACTGCGGCACTTAAAGCAAGACTCAAAAGTTAATTTTCAGCAAAATTCAGAAGATTTTATGAGTCACCCGTCAATGCTAAACAATATTGTTTTGATTGCAGGTTTATTTTGCTGTGTACCATAACCATCGTCCTTACTCTTCTAGCTATTGCCTTTTATAGGGAAGAGATATTGCGTTTTGCTGAAAACACTTTCGAAGGGAACATGTCAAAGCCAGAGTGATCAATAATGGCGGCAACCATGATTTAGTACATTCAATTATGCATAAATTTTCAATGAAATTTTCTCTATTAAAGTAAAAACGTTTCAAGCCATGATTTTTTTCTTTTTTGTTGGACGACAACTTGAACTTTCATATATTTATCAGGTGACGAAGTGGAGGAAACTGCTATCCTTTTTATATGACGATACCAGAAGGATATATATCTTCGAAAGGAGTGGCGTTTGGTGGCGTAACAATTTTTCTGTGTGCATCTTTAAGCCTACCTACAAGCAAATAAATAATATGTATATAGAAAATATTTTGTGATCACCCTTAAAAAATAATTGGGTTCTTTAATTGAGCTAGTAATAGAACAGCATAGTAATCTTCTCTTACCAAGCTCACATTACTGGTACCCCATCTGTCCATTATTAGATTGTCTCACCAATAAGTTAAACTTTTTCATTTGTATCGTTGTTAGGTTCGTATATTTACATTTCGCTTTAGCTCCATATAAAGTGAGTTATGTAGTCTCCTTGTCGTCTATTCCATCAATAAATAACATATGGTATTGGATTATACAGAATATTCTAGTTTGGATCTCTCTAACATCCCACACAATAGTCCGCCATTTGTTGATATCTTTTGTCAGAAATTATGATGGAATGGAAAGATAGTTTCAACCACCAATTCCTAATAGTAAAAGGCATTTTCATTTTTATCCCCTAAATGAAATCATAATGTGTACTAAATTTGCCAAAATGCCAAAATGGGTTGGACACCTATTCATAATATTAAAAGTTATTTTTATTTCTCATGTCTGTCTGTCCGTGCGTCTGTCCGTCCGTCCTCACGATAACTTGAAAACGCGTTCATTTAGAGAGCTGAAAATTTGCACAGATTTTGTAAAGACAAAAAGGAAATTTATGTTCGAAAATGGAAAAAATCGGATATTTCGTTCGTAGGATTGCCATACACAAATTTCGTTCTTCACTACATATTTCGACAGTGACTGAACATTGCGTAAATCTTTTTTCGAAAATGGGACAAATCACGTAACTCCCTCGTAGGGTTGCCATTCAAAAATATTGTTCTAACTATATATTTGGACAGTGCCTGACAAAGCGTAGAGAGCTGCGATCTATACTGTCATAGTAATAGTAAATAAAATTTCAAAAATTGGATAAATTGGGCAACCCCTTCTTGGTGTTGTTTTTACGTATAATGCAAAAACGATCATTCCTAGACTTTTTATTTTAAGGAAAATTTATTCAGAATATGATATCCAGTGAAATTAGCTATAATTATTTGTACTATCCGACGAACCGTTCTAGAAATTTATGCAAAAAAAGTTCAAAACGCAAGCTTACACAGATGGGTGTCCAGAGGAAATTACATACCGACACTAATCTAGGCCCTTGCGTTGCATTTCTTTTGTGCGCGAGAGCATTTGAACTTTATATTTAATAAATTAAACAACATCTTTGAACTAGAAGAAATTTATTGTTAATACCTCGACTGAATATATAAAACTGGAAAACTAAAATGTACTTATTGTACACTATCGTTATAATTTTGCCTTAAAAATGCTTATTATACAAAACGTGCCGTCTGCGACACGGGAAGCTAGGTGTCTTCTTGCTGGAATGCCTGAGAACAATGTTATTATGTGTATGCACTGAATTGTAAGGTGAGGAATTTGCAATGAAGATTATGTAGATTCGGCTATGCTCGTAACTCGCGCGTTGAAGGTAAAGGTTCTCTGCATCCATGTGGGTGTCGGAAAAAAATTAACATATTAGTAATTGTATAATGAATGTATCTTTAGTGTGAATGAACAATATTATATATAAAAAAAAAATATTGTAATAAAAATTCTAAACTCAACATTTTTTTACTCAATTACCTGTCGGTATTTTATTTTTTATATATTTTTATGTCACTAAAATTTTTGTTTCTGTAGTTCATACCATAGGTGATGATATTAAGAATATGTTGTAAAAAATTTCAAAGCGATCTGAATCTTCGTTCAAAACTTAGCACTTTCACAAGGCTCATAGCAGTAAATGGTGGAAAAACGATTTTGAAATTGGCGCACCATGCGCTTTCTATTATAAATGTAATCTTACCTAATTTAATAGTATCCTGCGATATATATATTTGGGGCCGTTACCTCTATCGTTACACGATTCTATGTAGGCATAATAAGTGAACAATATAAAAGGGTAGTTGCCGATCTAGCTTACCGGTCTCCGTATAGCGCGGCCGGTCTCCGCCGCTACCTGCCTGCTTCGAAGAAAATAAAAGTTAACCCTTAAGCAGCGCTCCGCCCTCCTTCATACGGCCGCTTACTGGAGACAGGCTGGGTTCTCTTAGGAACGTGATATGGGTGCCACTTGGTTTTTTAGGATAACTCCGGAAAACACAATGAAAGAAACATGGAGTTGATATAGACATATATCTTATTACTAACATTACGCGAATTCATACTAATAAAAAAATATGTAATGTCACCTCACATACATACTTTTAATTACACCTGAATCGGCGAGGTCTACTCCAAAATGTTCCCTCGAAGTTGTACGATTCCGTTGCGCTGAATTTGAGCACCAAAATATCCGGCCAATGAGCAAGATTGCAAACTGAAACTCCGAAATCTAAAAGAAAAATAAATTGGGTGCTGATGCTAACCGCATTTTAGAGAATCCAACGATAAAAACCAAAACTGGGACAGATTATGGCTCAGCAGCGAGATGTCGGCTTCTGTCATCTTTGTGTTCTTCGGAACAAAGATAAACTCTTCCTCCATGTCTGACGGAAATGATGAAAAATCTCATCTTCTGCTAGTCTCGAATGAATGAACTCAGTGTTACGTTTGCACGTACTTTCGAAGGTTGGAGCATTTTAACTTGGGCTAAACACATAAATACTAACTAAATTTTGACGCACGACTAAATTTCATTACTTAATTACCGTTAATCCAGTGCGATTGTAAGGTCCACTTCGCTTTTGTGTGTTGCGTTGCTGTATTGTAGGCAAACCTTCTCCCGAATACAATGTTGGCCCTCCCGCGAACATGCAACATATCCGACGCGTTGTTCCAGGCTCGTGATTCAATGCTTTGCCTCGCTTTTCTTGATGCTCTACGGAGATACGAAACAAAAAGCCAGAGCAGTACAAACATAATATATGGTCACTCTTGCATTCGGTTTGTGGATGATTTCATATTTGTAACCAAGGAGAGCAAGAAGCTCGCTGTCTAAAACTTATAATTAAATGGTTCAAATCGTTAAATGGTAAATAAAATGTTGCAATGTAAAAATGTACAATTACGGATTGAATTCATAACAAAGGCATTGTTCAGCTACAGAGGTTTTTGGTGAGTCTAAAATTTAGACAATTGGTTTGTTATACAATTAATGGGTCCTAGCGAAGCTTATCTCGAATTACTTTGTGGTTTTAACAAACGCTTTATCTTAACTTAAGTTAAATTAAACATATAAAAATTTGTTTGCATAATGTCATCACATAAAAACTGTTCATTTAAGTATTATTCTTCTTATTCTGATTTTATTCTTCTTCTTGTTCTTCTTCTTCTGATTACTCTTCTTCTGATTATTCTTCTTCTTCTCCTTTTTCAATGAAAGCCAATAACAATTTTAAAAGTTTATATTTGTACTTTAGATAACTAGTTTGTACCTTTAAAGAACTTCATTCTCTTTGTTTAAGGATGCGAATGTTAGCTCTTACTTGAACATTTAGGTTTTTCTGTACTAAGTGATCCTTACAAGGTTAACTAAAGATTCTGCTATGGTAACAAAGCCATAAGGTCATATCGTAATGTAAGACAATCCATTGCTCTCATTTCTTGTTATTTACGATTCCTATTCAGTTCGTCGCCAGTTTTTGCTTAATTCTCGATCTCTCCTGTGAATATGAAAACTCAGCACAAGGACCTATTGACAAGTGTTTGCTTGCAGTTGCCTTGTTTTGAATTTCATTCTTCAAATTCAAATTATTTCAATTGTTTCTATTTCCAGGTGGACGAAATCTCTGAATGAAGCCAGATTCTGCAACAGATTTGAAAAGTTCGAGAGATGAGACCAATAATTTTCTAAAACAAAACAAAAAAAACTGCCTAACTTTTAAATTCATATTAGGGAAGGCTTTCCAAAACTCGGGAAATATTGAATGTCGTTTTACTACTGTAGCAGAAAAATATCTGAGTTTTTTCAATTCCACTAGGTGCCCTACACACATAAATGTCTAAATTTCTTTCTTCTCCCAACATTTTTCCATTTCGAAAACTTAAGTTAAGCAGATGAGAAAGACCCCGAAATATAACTAGCCGTACTTTGCACATATAGGTACCAAAAATAAACCAGGAATGTTTTATGCAAACGCAAAATGTTTTTTATAAGATTATTATTTATTAGCATAAGCTTTTGGAATCCCTAATATATTAGGGATTTTTGTGTCCTGCTTATAATTATTAAGCCTAATCGAAGATTTAAATTTTCTCCCCTCAAGCTATATGATTGACCATTTGATACTAGGAATTAATGCTGGTTACTGTAATGCGTGTTTAATAAATTTGCTTTATATGCCTAATTAATTATCTATAATTATGCATAATTACCAAGCATTATAATCAAGCACTATACCCAAGGAATTGATGGATTTTAGGTCATCATAGAAGAGGCTACCGCTCAGTAGTTACATATTGATTCATAACAGTACCGTTACGATACATTTTAACTCTCACAGTGATTAATCCTGTAAGTAAATATGAAAAATACAAAATCTGTAAACGAAGTGATTTAATTTTCAAATAACACAAGGAAAAAGCTAGAATTGTTCCAGCAGGGCATTTTCACTACATCGAAATCACGTAATTTTGATGCAGTGATTTCGAAATAACAGTGAGGTGCTTTTACTGTTTCTGAGATTATTTCTTTTCACAGTGCCAAGTTTAATACAAAAACCGTTCGGATAAATGTTCGTAATTTCAGACGTATTTTCAATGAAATTATGCAAAACTGAGATGATTTTTATCAAGTTCTTTGTACTAGATACTGTGTGATTTCGTCGAAATCGTCCTGGAATACGATTTCGGTGAAGTGAAAACAACCTATAGATAATTAATTGTATGTAATTTCGTATGGTCACCGATCTCTGAAAATTTGATTACTAACGCAGCTTTTCGCATAAAGAACGGTTCGTCAGACAGTACAAGTGATTATAACCAATATCGTAGGATTTTATATTATGAAGAACAACAAAAAAGTCTAGGACTGATCGTTTCCATAGTTTACGTATACTAAAAACATAAATTTGTATATGGCAACACCAAAAAAGTGTAGTCCGATTTAGCCCATGTTTAAAATTATATTTACTATTTCTATGAAAACACCATATCTAAATTCTCAGATTCTTACGTCGACGCACTCTCAGTTGTCTAAATATGTGAAAAACGAAATTTTTGTATGAAAAGCCTACGAATTAATTACCCGATTTGTCCAATTTTTGAACATAAACTTACAATTTTTTTATTAAGGTCGTGTGCAAAATGTCAGCTGTCTAATTGAACGGATGGACATACAAAACTCAAGATAACTTTTAATATTATAGTTTCAAATCCATTTTACTCCACCAGCATTATTTCTTATGTTTACAAACGGAACTTAATATACCATATGTTCTCTTCATATAGAGGTAAGGAGACAGCCGCAATTCACTATAGTTTTCATATTAATTGAGAAAGAATATTTTAACCAGAGTCTATGTCTATGAGAAGTATGTACTCATATTCTTATTAAAGCATATACGTATTACCTAATTTATGGTCAAATTTGGTTCCATTCTTAAGATTAAGGCGAAGGAAAAAGCTTAAAATGTGAACAAAATTATTCAGTAAACCAATTAATTACGTGATTGGCAAAGCTCTTCCAGCAAACCATTCACAATTTCACTTAATTCTTGATAAATACAAAACTTTTGTAGCTTCTCAAAGTGCGACAAGTATGGAAGGCTGGGGAACAAAGATAAAAGGATCCGTTTGTTCAGCAGTTAGTTGCCTCTAAAGCCATTTATATTCATATCAAGATCTGGGTTTAGCTTTAAAACCATTGATTTAGCAGAACAATTCGATTCTTTGTGAAATAAAGTCAAATCAAATGGCATCAAGTCAAGCATGAGCTACATAGAACGGCCGTTCTGAATTTTAGGGCGGAGGTTGAATGGGTCCAATAAACATAAGTTCGTATTCCATTACAGTTAATTTAAATGCAATGAGACAAAAGAGAATCTCTTGGAGAAAAAGGATCTGATAAGTCTGAAAGGGTCGGTTAATTGACTTTGGATTCCTTTTGTCTTATTTTTATAGAAAAGAGATCCTTGTTTGCAACTAAGGGTCTAAAGGGAATGAGTAATATTAAGAATGTTCTATAGTTTTGCGATTCCTTTATTACAATTTGAAATATACAAATTATTTTACATATATGCTACTTCAAGAAACATGCTCTATTGCGTGGCAATTATGGCCAGCATATGACAGGAAGAGGAAAAGAGAACTCCTTAGCACGTTCGCGGACGGCTACTGAATATTCAGTACTTTCGTGTTACTTTGGTGGGTCACCACTGCATATGCACTACATTTTTTGTATAATTTGACAAATCAAAACGATGGAAAAACTAATAGGTAAAATTGGCAGTCTAATCTATTGGGGAGCATACATTCAAGAATCCGACTGCCGTAATGCCGTCGCTCTATTGTCAATTTGTCTAATTTGGCCCAACAAACGTTGAAATAAAGGTTCTGGAGACTAAAGATTTTTGCATGAGCTGTAAGGATGCGAAGGAAAACAAATTCATCCAACACGTACTTTGTCAATGCCTGCTCTGATGGATAAAAGCGGTATATTATTAGGTAGCTACTTCTTCAAAAGGTTATCCCATGAGGTCAAAGGGCACAATGGACCTACTGGAGGCTTGTGTAAATTGGGCTAGTCAACATATAGTACTTCAATATTCTCCTTAAAGTTTAGAACAGATTGCGTTTTCTACTACTTTTGAATATATTTGTTGATAAACTGTCTTATTTCTCGCTTATAACAAGCGCAGTTCCATTGAAACCATATGGTAAAATGTGATGTCTTGTGCTTCGCTGAAAACTAGACTGACAGCTGACGTCCTGAAAACAAGAAAATCTGAAATGCTCAATTTTCTGAATTTTACCCAATTTCGTAGTTCCTCTTATAAAATAGAAATTGTGTACGTTCATAAATTAGAGCTTTGTTGATGACTACTCAGTGGTTACCTGTAATGAAACGATGAGTTGACTTTCTAACGTTTACGCACTAGTGCAACTTCCTATAAGTTACTGCTAGTGTAAACGTCTCTTGTGAAATAGTAACTCAAACACACTGAATCTGCAGCGTGTGGACTATAACAACGAGATTTAAATAATCCACCTAAAAACTGCCACGTCTGGGCGATGCGTGTGGTCTATAACAACGAGGTTGAAATGATCCACCTAAAAACTGCCACGTCTGGGAGATGCGTGTGATCTATAACAAAGAGATTGAAATGATCCACCTATAAACTGCCACATCTGGCAATGCGTGTAGCTTCCAATAAGCTCTCACGATACCAATGCCTACTGTCTAGTGTCAAACAACGTAGAAACCTAAAATGAAAATGATGGCCGAGCACAATCACACTTAGATGGCGGTAGTGTAGCGGTAAATGAAAGAATCATCCGGTTATTCATTCATTTAGATTTATTGAGCAAAACTTCCTTCTATTATTAAAATTAGACTAGTAAAAAAAAATAACTTCATAAAAAAATTAACCTAATTGCAATTCAATTTAACTATTATATATTTTTTCTAATTCTACTCAAACTTCTTACCTAGACTTATATTACCATTTAAAATTCCTTTCTATGTTTTATAATTTAATTAACGCTGAAAATAAAAATTATTGTTAACTGTCAATCGTGAATCAATTCTCATGTTGTGTAAATGTCACCCGTGTGGGCACAGTTTTATACCTTGATGAATTGATTAATTGACGAAAATTTATGAACAAACAACTGAAAACTCAAGAAAATTATATTCAATAAATTTTTAGTATTTGGTGATGTTATCTTGTGTAATATGTCCAATACAAATTGGTATGCAATCTTACACTTTAATACCCGTCACCTAACCAAAGATTTATATGAAAGCAAAAAAATACCTTGAATTCACTAATGTCAAAGAGAATCACGTCAAGATTGACTAACTCCCGAATTCCACTGGAAAACAAATTCTTTCCAAAACAAAAGCAAAAAAAAAGGAAAATAAACTAAAAGATGACAGAACTACCTACTTTAATTTTGAAGAACACAAAAAAAACTGACTTTAAATGCAAATAAAAAATAAATGATGAAACCAAAAAAAAAAACTCTGAGTGAAATTACTAATGAAAGATAAAATAAGATACAAGTTCAAAATGTCACTGATGAAAAAGTGCAAATTTGAGGATACTATGGCTGACTAGCATATGTATACTCCTTGACAATTTGTTAAAAATAGAAGGCAGAATGAACAAATGGCCTCCTTTTTATAGAAAAATTCGTTCCATTTTCGCTGTCTATAAAGTGAAACATTCGAAATTTTCACTGAAAATGACAAAAAGTTGAATTTTTCTTGTTGTCAATCGATAGCAAATTTAACGATCTAAATTTTGATACCTTTGTCGTAAAAATTGATTGTCAATTTGATGATTTTAATCAATTTGTATAATTTTTGGAACGTTTGCTATAAAAATGTCAATTCGTTACGTTTCATTTCGATGTAGTAGATTTTCCTGTCATTTGTAATAATTTTTTGTCTTCTTCCCACTGTGAGTCTCTTTCGCACTGATTGTGGAAAATGTATAACTAAAAAATCGCGAATATCGCGTTTCCCGTGGAAAATATCGCGAAACGAACGCGACCATTAAAATCACGGTTCGATTTTACGTGATTTTGATACGTCAAACGTCGCGGTAGTATGGAGTTTTCGTTGTTTTGACACTTTCGAGCGCGAGTGTGAAGTTTATTTTTAATGTGTTTTTAAGTGATTTTTAGTGGTTTTTTCAGGTACCCTCATCACTATGGATATTCCGTTTATATCAGGTAAGCATATTTATAATTCATTTCGTGAATTACGGGTGTAATTTATAAATTCTACATGTTTGTGGACAAGTGTCATGTAAATATTTTTAGTGCATTTTGTACTCTATTTGTCCACAAACATTAGCAATAATTGTGTTGATTGTGTGATTTGGTACGTGAATTCATGTTTTATGTACTATTTCTTGCATCAAACATAAATTCATGTGCAATATCCTCAATTTCCATTTTGCATGGATTTTGTTCTTGTGATAGGCATATGTATACATGGTCATGATTTGACTGTGTACCTATGGCCTTTTTCCTTAGTTACTTAACAATAAAACATGATTGATTCCAACAAATTCATTTTCTTTATTTCATTTCAGATATTCGTGGGAACCCTTTTCTACCTGTGAATACTCCAGGTAGAGGTAATTTTTTTTATGTATATTTGTTTTTTAAATCTTTATTGATTGTACCCCTTTTCTTTTAGGTTCGCTGAACACCATATGTTCCTTCTTCAATTTAATGGCAAGATACAGCATATCTCAGAATACTGAAGAAACTGCACGCATTCTATCTTCCTAGTAAAAAATGTCCAACCAGCTACATATGTATGTATACCATGTTGTTGTTGAAACAGAACTGCCTTTGGATATTCCGTCTTTTTCGTGCACGTGTGTTCTTTCTTGCTCAAGCTCATTATGGATATTGACTATTTACTTCGTCGTAAAAATATGTTACATAATCAGGAGTATCGCAGAAACCATCTCGAGAACTATTGTAGTTGTAGTAAATCTGTCTCTTGCGGAGTCTTAACTCGTGGAAACGTATTGGGTGATACTTTTTGCAATATATTCATAATCGGATAAGTCTGTATAAGTTGGAAAATTTTAAATTTTGTTGTAAGGGTGATAGTCAAGCATTTACTTCTTATCGCGGGACATTACACAGGCTGTTTCCGTTTAGGTGGGCAATAGATCACTTTTGAAAGGGATTAATACCGATTAGGATTTATTGTTTGCGTTTGGCTCTTAACAAAACCAAGACCAAATAGGACAAGTTCGGTTCTTATTTATTTGCGCGTCAAATTGATATGAATAGCGATAAATTCGGCCATTGTCTTCATCAGAACTATTTTTATATATTACAATATAGCAAATATTTATTTATATATACATATATATAAAAGCACTTCAAACTGGTTTCGACCTTTCCTGGAGTCCTACCACCGTTCTAAAATGTAATACGAAAAATAGCTTCGACATTAAAACCAGCACAACTTCGAAAATTGGCTCATATTTTCAAAACATTATTATTGTGAGATCTGTGCTCAAGCTAAGGGGGGGGGGGGGCGGTTGTAAAAGGATAACTCAGCTTTGTATAAATTCAAATATAAAATTTTAATTCAATATATCACTTAAAACCAATATCACAAATTCATTGAACGCGATCTTAGTCTAAAAATAATTCAATACTTAAGATTAACCTAGCCTAATTAGATAATTCAATATAATTCAGTCAGTTAAAAGAAAAAAGGGAGAAATGTCGTCACAGTGTTTGTTCCCCTTTTTTTCTGAACAGGAAAGAAAGAAAAATCCACGATTAATAAAATTGAAGTTTTTGTGCTGCACGTCTAAGCACTATAATAGTAATGGAAATAACTATTTTGGCCAAAGTAAATTTCTGCAGCAAGAGGAGATTCCTGCTTAGATGAAAGATGAAAGTAAGCAGAATTAGAATTCTGCAGTAGGAGTAAATTCCTACTCAGGTGGGAGATGAAAAATAAGCAGAATTAGAGTTCTGCAGTAGGAGTAAATTCCTACTCAGGTGGGAGATAAAATATAAGCAGAATTAAATTTCTTCAGTAGGAGTAAATTCCTACTTAGGTGTGGGATGGAATTAGCAGAATTAAATTTCTGCAGTAGGAGTAAATTCCTACTTAGGTGTGGGATGGATTTAGCAGAATTAAATTTCTGCAGTAGGAGTAAATTCCTACTTAGATGGAAACAAAATTTGGTTTAGATAATTAGGAAAATCAGAGTAAATTCTGATGTTTTCAGATCAAATTCTGAATTGGGAATGGGTGATTCTAATGCAGCTCGTCGCCTTTTTATAGCCGCCGCGAACCGCTTCGTTTCGGCTTCATGATAGGTTGCCTTGGCAACGCTCGTTCTCAAAGTTGTTAAACTTTGATGGAGGCGTCCCGTAGTGCCGTCATATGAGACCATTAAAGTTGCACTGATCTCTGTCTGTGGCGAAGGCGAGAACATCTGGTGTGATGTGCTGACATTTTGGCATGTCAACTTGTGATCATCCAGCAGTAGGTAGAAAGAATGGTAAGTTTACAATATTTATTGGTTTTATTAGTTATTTATGAGAGTTTTTTTGTATATTTTCAGGTGTAATATAATGGAGAAAGTTTTAGGACGGCGTTGGACCAAAGGGAGGAAGTTCCCTTATATTAGATAAGTGCCTTTCTTTTAAATTACTTTAAGTTAAGATTCTCTGTGTTCCTTTTTTTTTGTGTAGCTTTGGGAACATTATCTGAGGAGGAATCAGGGAATAATCGTGGAATTTTGTATGTGGACTGAACAATTATGGGAACGCAAAAATTGGTCTTATACCAATTAAATCATTTTTATATGAGTTTTCTCTTGTATATAAATTTTGGAAATATATACTTATTCACATTATACGTATCTTCACTTCGTGTTAACTATGTATAAATTTCAAAAAATTTCCAAAAAATTGACAATGAGAGTACCAGTTTTTACCTAAATCTAACCAATATTCGAAAAGCAATAACGGGTTATACTTTTTAAATATAGACACGAAACGAATGATACATATATTCAACACTAATGGCAGATACTGTTACCCGTTCGACCTAAAGGTATGCAAAGCTGCGGCAAAAAAAATCAACAAAACAGCGAAAAAGAAATTGAATTTTCACTTTACAAACCAAGGGGTGATAGGGCTGAGATAGAAAACAAATAAATTAAAGAACCTTCCGAACGCAGACCGAAATCACGGGTTGAAAGGGCGTGGAGGAAAGAACGCTTTTGGGTAAAACGACTCGATTATTTGTGTACCTGTCGTATGCCTGATTGCTACGGTGTAAGGAGGTATTTGCAGAAAAATTTACGGATACTTTCAGCCCTTCAGGTGTGAGGGCGAAAAGTAGAGATGCCAGCAGGCAAGGTACTGTTGTGCAGCGCATACTAATCGGCCCGATAATCAAATGCTCAGGCTGGGCTGTCGCATGGTATTTAACCAGTCGAAATCTTCGGTCTCCCTTTCCTTTATGGATTGTCGACCCTTTTTAATTTAAGTAAGTAATTGTCGCAATAAATTTTTGCGGTATTTGATGAATTGATGCTGGATGAAGGTTTTGATCATGGTTTACCTCTCGTTATTTCTAATATAAACAAGGTGGTAATTGTCTTAGGAATATTACGTTAATTTTGGTACGCGTTTTTCAATACTGTGGTTAGAATTTGACCTTTTTGTTGTACACTGAAAGAAAAAATTACTACTTTGAATGTTGGCATTTGTTGCTTACATTCAAAATAGTAAAATAAGTTGCGATATGTAATATTACCAAATGTTCTGTAATCGGATTTATCAAAAAATTATGTAAAACTACCATATTAAATAGTGTAAGGAAAAAGTTTTAAATACATAATTCTCTCTCTTTAATGCGCAAATCAATTGATTAACAGGTAAAATTGCACTTGGAATAGTGCAAGGAAATAAGTTTTAAACATGTAATTTTCCCTCTTTAATGCGCAAATTGACGGAATTATAACGAAAATTTAAGTCTCTTAACTGCCTTCGGCAGATCCTTGTCTGCTAATTACCCCAATTCGCAAAAAAAGTAGGTCCAAGCGTATTCTTCCTACGCTTGGCAGGATTGGAGCATTTACATAGCAAGTTTTGAACGCTCCCAACCTCTTCTTGTTCCACACAGCTTCTTTGTGTGGAGATTTCAAGCGCTCTGCACGTTGCAATTCTTATCACAATTTCTGTCAACTTAGGACATATCTTCGGCAATAGCTGTCTTGAAATCGCACATGTGGTTAGTTCTATCAATCTGCGATTAGCCAGCTTAGAGGTCTGTGGTTCTAGAAACCTTTTCGTTTATTTAAGACCCGACAATTTAAATTAAGGAAGCAAAATAATTATAAAGCGTTGCCGCGCGACACTTCACGTTTATATTGAATGTCGTCGCTTCTTAAACTTGTGATATACATAAAATTTACTGAATTTACGGCATAAATGTGCACATCATCTCAAAGTGTTGACAAAATTACGTGATTTATATTTAATGTAAACGTAATCATATTACTTTAAATTATTTCGACTTAAGATTCCCTGAACTCTTTAATATTACATGCATTTTATTAGTAATTTACTCTAGGGTTATGTAAAATTAAGGAAAAAAGTGTAAAAAGTAATAAATTTCAATTTATTTTTCTCAGTGTTTTATAAAAAAAAAAACAAAAAAAAAACATTAAACTTTTGGTCAGTGGTTACTGTCTAGACGTAAAATCGCACTCTATATATAACAAAACTCCTATTAAAAATCGTCAAAAAATTTCGATGCATCGATATATCGATAAATCTTGTGGCGATATTCAATAATTTCACTCGGTACTGGTTAAGCTGATCTTATTGATGTATCGATATTTTTGAATAAATGTACGACACCAAATTAAAAATTAAAAGTCACAGTATAACTCAGTGAAGTTATTGAATTGACATGGCACTATTGAATTTGACTATGTAAATATATATAATGTGATTTATGATGATGTAGTGCAGTACTTACATACTTCTACCATGGTCATGTGGTATGAGGATTTTTATATCCTAGATGAAATCTATAGGGTATACTAAGTTTGTCATTCCGTTTGTAACACCTCGAAGTAATGATGGTAGAGCAAAATGGATTGGACACCCATGCATAATATTAAAAGTTATTTTAATTTTTACATGTCCGTCCGTCTGTCTGTCTGTCCGTCCGTCCGTTTGTGCGCAAGATAACTCGAGAACGCGTATACTTAGAGAGCTGAAATTTTGTATACGGACTTTAAAAAAATAGCATAAAATTAAGTTCGAAAAGAGAAAAATCGGGCAATTCCTTAGTGGGGTTGCCATAAAAAATTTTCGTTTCCACTATATATTTGGACACTGCCTGCGAACGCATAGATATAGAGAGCTGAAATTTGGTACATGGTTTTTTGATTGTACTAGGAAATAAAATACTGTGAAAACGATCAGTCCAAGACATTTTTATTGTACTAAAAACTTCTTCAGAATACGACATCCTATAAAATTGGTTATAATCATTTTTTCTGTCCGACAAACCGTTCCAGGAATATATGCGAAAAACAACTTCAAAAATCAAACTTGTACAATACGAAATTTCATACGGGCATTCATCTAGGGTATCATAAAAATTGGTCTTAGACCAATTCTAGCTTTTTTACTTGTTTTGTTTGAAAAAGTGACTGAATTTAAATTCTCAAATTACTGAAATAATAAGGAAAAGTTTAAACAAAACAAGAAAATTGCTCACGAATGAACAACGAGCAAATAGGTAGCAAAGCTGACAGCTCCCGCTACCCAGGACGAGCCGAGAAATAGCTCTTGCTCGGGAGTAAGAGTCACTTACAAAAAAATGGCTCTTGCTCTCAAGCATTATAGAAGCCGCAAGTCGCAGCTTAAGCAGCGAGCTTATACTACCAAAAGAAAAGTCTTCCAAGCAGGGAATGAAAAACTCTTATTGACGTTGAAATTGGCACCATTACTTTTGGTAAAAATGACAAAACCAGAAGAATTTAAAATCATTCTGTATAACAAAATAGAAGTAATATTATCTGCCATTAGTGCATAAAGAAGGGATAGAGAGAAATTAGAAAAACTCTTAAATATAGGGTGGATCACAAATTGTCACTTTTCTCCTTCTTTCAATGTTGACTTTTGATGCGCCCAAGTTATGGGCGCTGATCGGCTTGGTTTAGCCAACATCCAGAAGGAATTGTGACGATGGCCGGCGGAGACGCACGGCAAGCTCGGTGAGACGGGCGAGTTCGTGAGTTTCCCGCAGATGGTGATTGGGCGCCACGTAATTGCAACTATAGCAGGAGGCAATTACGAAACTCCTGGGCGTTTTATTTAATTTGCAGTGCGAATCCTCGGCACGAGGTGTCAATCTAAGCAGGATGGGATTGTCCATATCTCAGGAAACGCAAGAGAAAAAAAAACACGAATTTCAAGCAAAGGGGTAATCTAATTCACGGTAAAACAGAAAATGATATTAACATGCTATACTTAAATAATGAGCTTAAAATTAAAGAAGAAAAAGAAATGAAAAAATCATAGGAAATCTCAATAAGATAGCGTACAACTAAATGAGTAAACCATTAAAATAATTGCTGAAGGTAACAAAAAAATTCAATAAGACTAAGAATACAATGCATTCCAATAGTGTATGACGCGAAATGAAATAATTGCTATAACTTCAAGAAGCAAATTACAAAAAAAAATTGAACAGAAATAACTAAAGCTACGCCAATATATTAAATGGTACAAATAAGCCAAGAAGCGGTTCACTAACAACTAATGATCTCAATAAGAATAACTAAGGATACCATGCGTTCCCACGATACATGGAGCGAATTTGATTAGTTACTAGATTGGAAGAAATATGCAAAAGAAACAAAGATGATCGTAACTAGCCCAAAAAAAACCTTTAGCAAAATTTAAATTTAAAAAAAGCACAATAATAGTAAGCAAGTTCTTCCTACGGCGCTACCCTCTTCTATGCTTGAGTACTTTACAGCAAAAATCAATTAAAAAAAAAAAACACATATACTATACTACCCAACTTATATTTGTCCGTGACTGTCTGTGTCATGTATTCGAACGTTCCTCCAGTCGCCATCCAACTTTTCCTTGCCCGAATTCTTCTTGTCCGTTCCCTCCACTTCAGTCACTCCGCTGTCAATCGTTCAGCACTTCTACCAGCTGTTTTCGGAATGTCACTTCTGCTCACTACGTGTGTCGTCCTGTCCAGCGCCCTCAAACACCGCGAATTAACAGATAGCTTCTTTGGGTTTTGCGGCCCTTTTATAGGCTTCGCCGGGCGGAAATAAGGTCAAGTTACGTCGGTTATAAGGGTGCGAAAATCTTGTGCTCGTAAATAGTTTGCCTTCTTGGTGCCGCATTAGTATCGTAACATAGGTTTTTTTGTGCTGTATGTTCTGTGTAATTATGAAATGCTTTAGATTTCTGCCCTGGTGATTTTATCGTTAAATTGTTCCGAATTCAAATCCGAGCGCTGATGATTTTCCAGCATGATTATTTTTTCATTTTTTTACACGTTTCGTGTTTTCGCATGCCAAGTGCTGAGGTGCTAAAAGGTTTCCGCTTAGTATTCATAGCTATTCATAGTGATAACCGCGATCTTTTACAAAGGCGCAGAGCGAGTGATTCTTGGCTTAATTCGACAACAGGTGATATCTACGACCAGGATCCTGCAATTGAACACGATTGTCGCTGTAGCGCTGGTGGGAATACTCGTTACACATATTTTAGTAGGGAAATCTCTTCATTTCCATGCCTTCTAATGACAGTACTTGGAAAGGACAACGCCGGCATCCTACAGCAGTAGTTCCCTTTTCGGAGTATGGTTGGCAGTCTCCAGCCCTTCAGGTAAATTTTTCAGTTCAGTACGTTCATTTACTAGTCACGGTATTTGTTATTACAGTCGTCTTGTATCGCCAGGGAAGACGTATAAACTAGATTTAAGTAGCTTGACAGAGTAAGGTAGCGCATAAGAATCCCTCGCTAAAATACTACTATACTACTTCTGAATATATTACCATTTTACAATTTTCGTATTTTTCTTTATGTTGCAAACAATATATGATTTTAGATTGATGACGTTCTATACTTCCAGTCTGCCGTCTGGTGTAGATGTTTCTATTTGCTCTCCTCCGCGTGGATTGTTTGAGCGATGTAGGCATAGTTTACACCTTTGGCATAACAAACTGCAAGTCTTCCTGGGTACTCTCATATTACATTGCCGCGCGTTTGCAGTAGTAAGGTGCAAGCCCCTAATACTAGCATAACATATAATGGGTTCCACCTGACTTAGTTTTCCACCCTTGGAGACTAAGTTTCGTGTAGGGAGGCATCACTCGAACCAATAACGTCAGTGTCAGTGCAGTATCTCGAAGCCGTGTTAGTGTCACGTAACGTACTGCTTCTTGTATACGGTGCTATTGTAATTCGTATGGCTAGTTACAGGTTTATAGAATAATGGTCTCGGTCTTCAATGTCAGCTGATACTTGTCGATTCTGTCGGGTCTTCTACCAGTCAGATGTAAGTTGGTGCATGTAGTTGGTGCTTAAGATTAGCTCTCCTGCCATTGGCCGTCTAGTGATTCATAGTGCTTTTATTACTCGGTAATTCTGAAATAGCGGGAATCAAAGTAAACACACTGCAGGACTATCACAAACATAAAGTTCCTACAGGCGAGGTTGACTAAGGGAAAATTATACCGTGACAAAATAACATCTATATAAAAATTTAATATTTTTTACGGTAATATTTGTAATAATGAGTGTATATATCGTGGGATTATTGTAGTGTTACATAAAAGATGTTTTCCATGTTAGGTACTATTAAAAACAAAACAAAAAGTGAAACTTAAAAATAGGTAACTAACGAAATCTTAAATACATTTGTAAATACGTAATTTATTTATGGCCCACCTTGTACAATTATGAATAAACTCACGACACTCAGATAGCAAGATTAAAACAACGATGAAGAGTTACTACCCACTTTCTGTCATTTCACTCTGAAATTTTCTATTCTGAAGAAATGGATTTGATGGTTCTCAATTCACGATTGACATTTTTGCCGTCCTGGACTAGAAATGCAAAACTGTGTTTATCCTTAAATTTTTGATGTGAATTAAATTAAAAGTTCCTGTGATGGCTTTCATTATTTTTGTAACACGAAGTCATTTAAAACAAAAGTGGACTTTTGATATAAATACATTCAAAATCCACAGTGTGTAAAATGGAACACTACACCTTTATAAGTCAGTGTTTAAGAAACAGCGTGCTTGATCATTGCCTTTACTACAAGCCATGGTGTTAGAAAATGCATATATGTATATGAGAAACGTGTCGTTTGGAAGCTTCTAGCATTGCGCATTATGGGAAAACAAACACGTTTAATGTTTAAATTTTTTTTATGAAATTAACGATAATTTTAATGCAATATTACTTCCGCATTTTCCTAAGCTCTATCCAATTTGCTGTCAAATGAGAGTATAGCGACGCGTCTGTGTCTATTCGCCCATTTCCAAACTCTTGTCAAACCGTCATATGTAAACTGAGGCCTGGCCTCTCTCAGGCTTCCTCGTAGCTCGCCTCCAGGTTTGTCTCAGAGAATTGAGAATAAAATGATACCACCGGGCTCGGTGCTGTTATTTTAATTTTGATAGTATATCTGTTGACAGAATTAGGCCTGAGATAGAAAAAGTTCCAACATTGAGAAAAGGACGCCTTGCGGCTAGGCCATGAAGCTAGCTGCTAGCTTGGTTTTGTGTTGCATCATTTAAGAACCCGTGTTGGAAATTTTAACAACGCCTCGAGCTAGCCTCATGGCCTGTAAGTGTTTCTGCCATGACACACATTCCAAAATTCACGTTAGTAATACCTTGTTGAACAAAGAAAGCTGTAGTTAGGTAGGCTTTGAATTGATTTAGGAAATTAAAAAACAATAGGTCTGTTCACGTACTCGAATTTGTGTGAAATATTGTATAAATAACTAATAAGGAAGCGAGGTTTCATGCGAGTACAGTGTACGTTAGTAGGTCATTCAATGACATTCAAACACATTGAGCGGAGAGAGATATGACAAAATGGCTGGTCACTATTTGAAAATTCTGCTTAATTTGTGACATTTAAGATTTCATGAAGAAAGTTCGGTTTTTATTTAGAGATTTTGTTATAAATAACTAATTAAAAGTGCTTTTGATTTAATAGTAGTGAGATATCAACTTGATATATGGTTTTATGAATGGGATTTAAATAATCGAGATTCCGGAGTCTTCCAATTATGGTGTTGAAGTGCGCTGTGCTGTGCTGGAGAAACAACCGGAGTTTGTGTCGTGCGAAAGAATTTTTCAAGGATTAGTTTTACTAATTAATTATAGTGTTTTAAATAATATAAAAGTGAAATACTTATAAAAATAAACAGCCATGGCAAAAAATTCAACATGTCCCAATGCCCGTTTATTTGGTTGCAATTGAATTGTGGCAAGTCCCTTAAATTACCATAGGCAATGCCAAGGAATATAATCTGAAGAAAAGGGGGCGCTAAAAATTTGTTTATTTTACATGGTAATTTGGATTATAAAACATGTCCCCGTTCAAAATTTCACGGTTTCACTACTGCCATGACGAAAGGAATACAAACACAGCACACTAATTCGTCTCGCCGAGTGGCTTTGGTTTACACCGGATTATGCCGTTCCCTTATTAATTATTTATGCAATGGTGTGAATGCATTATAATATTTTCACCCAAAAGCTCTCAAGCTTTGTTCACGTCCTCAGAAAATGGGGGATGATATGTAGTCGTCACACTTCCTCTTCAATAAAGTTTTAGCCTAAATCCACCCAGGGTAAAACTCGGGGTCTACCTAAAACTGTCAAACAAATTAAAATTTGAAATCGAGAATTGTCAGAAGTTTAACTTGTCAAGGGAAAATGGAAAATGTGGCAGTATTTGAAACTGCTGTGCACTATTCGCCCAGGTCGTATCAAAATCTACAAAAAAGTAAGTAAAATGAATAGATATGCTGCATTTTATTATCAAATTAAAGTTGTTAGCTTGACAGTTTTTAGTTGTAACTTTCGCTTTCTGCCCAAGAACACACAAAAGTTGTTTGTGTACTTTCCAAATTTGATAGCTTCCTCTCCTGCATATTTTCACTCACAAAATCCCAAGAACGAACACACCCGAGAAGTACGTGAACAGACTTAATATAAATTTTATGAACCCAGACGGTACAGTAGTCAAAATCTTATTAGTTTCCTTGTAAATCAATTAAATTTATTTTGTAGATCTATGTCAACAATGGATGCATATGCTTCACCAATCACATCGACGGATAATTTGTGCCACGTGCCTATTTTGGAAGTACGGCACACACCGAAAAGAAAAGCGCAGTCTGAAAGAATGGCTTTGAAACGGAAAGCCTTGGAAGCTATTGAAAATAGAGCAATAAGAAGTGAAAGTGGTGAGAATAGTTTTGGGAATTTCATTGCCCATGAATTGGAATCCTTACCGTAGCCTAACAGAGCAGAGTTACAGTTAGAGATAATGAAAAGCCTGTTTAACATAAAAAAAAAAATACACGATTTATAAATTTTTATTCAGCATTTTATATTTTATATATTTGCCAGGTAAAAGTTCCTTCCGTCATAAAATAATCAGCAAAACTTACTCGGGCATTCTTTACACTGGTAGTTGAGTTGTCACTGGTGATTTCACAAACACTTCGCCTTTCAGCTTGATGTTAGGTTAGGTAAGAGGGGTGCCGCTAGACAACCAGTCAGCCTCACTTAGACCTCTAACGGGTCCATTGTGCCCCTAGACCTCATGAGATAACCTTTCAAGCCGCTTTCCTTGGGAAACTCAGTATATATCCAAGACCGTCAACCTAGATCCATCCTGCCTCACTCAGAAAACTCAGGATGCCTCTGAACTTTATGCTTTTAAGCTTGCAAAGAAGTAGCTACCTAGTAGCCTACCTCTTTTATTCATCAGAGCGGGGCATGCGCAAAGCACATGCTTGACGGATTCAAATTCCTCCGAGTCCCTACAACTACTGCAGACATCGTTCGCCGCTATTCCCAGTATTCTAGCATGGTTCCCTATGGCCCAGTGACCCGTCATGACTCCTACTAGATTCCTCGTATTTGCTCTGCTGCTGTTAAGCAGTTCCCTTCTCCTTTTTCTGTCATATGCAGGCCACAATTGAATCGCAATACGACAGGTATCCCTGCTGGTCCATCGGAGGCCTACCTTTATATAGACGTCCCTGATGATTTCCTCTTTTAAAGCTCCGATTGGGATCCTCATGTAAGCTACAGCTGCGGAGCTATCCAATTCGGAGCCCTTTTTGGCCAACTCATCAGCCATCTCGTTGCCTGAGATATCCTTATGGCCAGGTACCCAGCTTAGGGTCACCTTGTGCCTTACAGTCAATTCCTCAAGTCTGCTTTTGCATAGTTGCACCAATTTTGACTTTACCAGCCCAGCATCCAGCGTGTCAAGTCCAGCGTGCCGTGTGGGCTCTCTGCACATGGATACCAATGTTGCCGCCTGATAAATCGCTCTAAGCTCTGCCTGAAAAACACTGCATTTGTCAGGCAGTCTATAAGACTCGTGCCACTGGAGATCTCTAGAGTACACTCCAGCCCCTGTGCCCGCACTCGTCTTTGAGCCATCCGTAAATATAGAAATATCGGATGTAACGTAACCTCCTTCCCCTCCCAGTCACTCCTGGTGGCTATCGTTGCATTGATACCCCCACCAAAAGTCAGGATGGGTACTTGATAGTCTGTTTTTACCCTGCAGTCCCTACAGTCTACCTTCTGGAGTATATTGGAGTGCCCAAAACACCTTTACGTCCACCAGCCCCCCGCTATCAGCCTGACAGCACTAGTTGCCGCCACACCCATACAATAAAGGTCCAGCGGCAATAGGTCAAGCATGACCTCCAATGCCACCGTGGGCGTGGTACACAGACACCCAGTTATACCCATACAGGCGGCTCTCTGGATTTTTGACAGCACATCAAGGTTACAGTTCCTCGTCAGTGCCGTCCACCAGACCATAGAGCCGTAGCAGAGGATGGGCCGAACTATGGCTGTGTACATCCAGTGTACCACCCTGGGTTTTGCCTTTCAGCTTTACCCAAATTATCTGGGTAGTTTCCTTCACTATTTTGTGAGCTATTGAAGGTGAACAAAAATAAGGGAAAGCTATACTTCTGTGTGAATCTCTAGAAGCTAGATATCTGTAATATTGAGTTCGATGAATTATGTTTACACATTAATTTAAAGTAAACATTTACCGAATAGTAAGTGCCAATCGTTCACTTGGACTAATCGCCTTTCGTATGCAATTTTCCTTATTTATATGGGGCACCGCAATTCCCAGGAGTTTTTCGAATTGTTCTGGAGTCATACGCGTATATTTTTTAAATAAAGTTGGATCATTTACACTCAAACTTTTCACAGTTGCACTATGATCGCCCAACTGATCCCTTTGCTTATAAAAATCACTCACCCACAGTTTCCTTTTTCTTTTCTTTTGCTGGGGTAAAGTTCTTTCTTCTGATTCCTATTCAGTACTACTAAATATAATGTCGATTAGCAAAACTTCTTCGACTGTTTCCATTTTTTAATAAACAATTAAAATCTCGCCATTATAAACTTGAAAATTCACAATTTACAATTTGACAGTTTGTTGACTGTTTGACAATTAGTGATTTTTGCCATTAGAAGTAGAGGGGATTGTACGTGTGAGGTTTTGCAATGATTGCTTCGTCAGCACTTAAATTTCAATAAGCTATCTCCCTCACAATTTCTGTAAAAAATACATGTCATCATAATGTAAATCCTCCTTAAATGTGCCTTAGTTTTTGCATTTTTATGTTTTATGAGATTTTTGGTAAACCATTGTAAATGTTTATTGGAAGAGATTCTCTCCCTACCAAATTATCTACAACGTAAAATTCTACTTCAGTGTCACATACTAAGTTCTATAGCCAATCAATATTAAGCAAATTAAAATCACTACAAGAACATAAAAAATTATCATCATCATACTTGACAAATAGTGGCAAAATATTATTTACATGACTTTTATACAGTTCCATTTTAATATTATTTATTTATTTACTTTGAAAGTTATAAGAATAACAAACAGAAAGTTTTCCAATAAGATAGTACCTTACATACAATTGAGCGAGCTAATAAATTTGCATAAACAAAAGAAAAAGTTAAAGAATATTAAAAAGCGAAAAGTTAAAGAAAAAGTTAAGATATTACTAAAAAAAATAAATTATAACTAAAGAAGTAAAATTAAGAGCCAAATATAAAAAGAGCTATATAATTGAAAGAAAATATAAATAAGAAAAAAAGAAAACTACAAAAATACTTAAACTATGTCAATCTAAAGAGCATGCATAAAAATTACATGCGTGAGCATAAAAATAGATGATTAGGGGATCCAAAAGAAATTGAGACTAAAAGTCATCAAAAAAGCGGAAGCCAACAATTTTGTTAATGAGTTAGGAAAAGGCCAATGGGAAGCAGTTGATAGAAAGATATGTAAAAATGTGTTACTAAACGATCTCGCTTAGAATTAAATTTTCAAATGTCAGAGGACTAGTGTTGAATGTGTCTATATTGTGTGATTTAGTATTTCTGTAGATAAGTGACTTTTATTTAATGTTAGTTCTGCATGTGTAGTCTGAAGAGGGTCTGGAATCTTGAGTTACGCAAAGATACGTTTTATTCAATTTTAGACACTAATGTATTACAATATACTTGGCATCTTAAGATTTAATAAAGAAATGTACTATGCAAGTAGATTCTACGATCTTCCAGTGTCATTAAGTTGTATTTTGCTACTCTTTCATAATACTCTACAGTTGTATTCTCCAGTATGAGTAACATAGCTTTGCTGAGTTTTCGCTGGGCAGCCCCAATTTGTGCATTACAAGAGGAATGAAATGGATTCCAAAGCTGACAAACATATTCGAGAAGGCTCCTTTTTAAACAATACAAAAGACTGATATAAGGGGATGCTTATCTAAGTGACTTGCAAGTACGAAAGATAAAGCCTAACAAACGAAATGATCTGAAGTAATAAAGTTTATGTGTGGAATAAAGACGAGCTTTCGGCCAAAGATTACACCGAAATATTTTATCGACACGAGAGATAGTAGTGTTGTGAGTGGTATAGTTTACAATGAAATGAAATAAATTTAAATTCGCTTACGGTGATTTCAAAACAGTTTTCGTGGTACCATTTTACTAGTCGTAGTATATCATCTCGAGGATGGACAAAATCCGTCACGTTTTTAATTTTTTTAAAAATCTTAGGATCATCAGCGTATAATAAATAATTAGACATAAAACAAGAAGGCATGTCGTTGATGAATATGAGAAGAACCAATGGTGCAAGTACTGTACCTGGAAGCACTCCCGAAAATTTGTTTTAATGAAGAGGATGGCCACTAAATACAACGATATTATTCCTGTTGGTTAAATAGGAGCGGAACCAAGATATGGTGTCTATTTAAAAGCCCATTAACGCCATTCTTGAAAGACAGCGTTTGTGATTAATGTTGTCGAACCTTTGGCAAAGGCAGTGTGGATAGAATCTATTTGTGTATTTTCGTATAAAGCGGACGTGACTTTTTCTGTGAATAGATATAAGCTGGTGATCATAGATCGCCGTGGTAAAAATCCAAGCTGTTCTTCAGCGATAAATGGCTCCATTTTGAATAATAGAGCGATAGAAATGGAAGTGGGACTATATTACACAGTTTAGAGTCCCCAGATTTCTAAATAGGTAACACGAAGCAATTTATAAGAACTGGTGGGAAAATTTTATTAGTAATTGAAAGAATGAATAGATTAGGAAGCGGTTCCGCAAGACTTTGTGAGCATCTTTTAAAAAGAATATTTGGAATACCGTCAGGTTCCGGATTTTTATCACAACTAAGATAGAACTGATTATAAATGTGACGTAAACGATTCCAATCACCAATTTGCATACAACATACAACAGATTGCATAACAGTCGGTGAATTAAATGTAAAAAATAATGACAAACACAATTACTACTTTATCCACTTAACTAATGAGGATGTATTAAATCTAATCTTTTGGGTGTAGAATAGAAAAAATATCGGGTTTTGGATGATTACAAGATTGCTTTCAAAGCAGATGTTTTCTTGTAATTTCACCGCGTAAAGCCTTTAGTACCTCTAATGCTTTTATATAATTTTTTTAAACCTGTTATACCTTTCTGAAGCACATAAAAAAAAGTAGCCAGTTTAGTTAGGGTGATTCTAAAAGAACACAAAAATTATGTGTACCTCAAAGATAACTGAAGGTTTTGATGAAAATTAAAGAAAAGAATCTTTCGTGTAAATTTAATCATTTATAGCCCTACCACTCACGTTGAGCCCATTTTTCTTTATTATTTAAAGTGCGTGTACTGTAAGAGTACCAATTTTTTCCTATTCACCCGGACATAGGTGTACGTGAGTTATATATGCCTGAAGTATGATTTGAATCATAAAATTCCAATAAACTGATGGCATAATAGAGGCGAGTTGTTTCCAGCTTTATAAAAACTTTCAAATCCTTATAGCATCGTACGGAGAGAAAAATAGAAACTTTGATTCTTCCAAAAAATCTTCATCTTGCCTTACGTAAACCTATATAGGTTTGGTCGTTTTTCATGTAATTTAGTGGGTGTACAATTCCTAGTTATTTGCCCCACTTCGACATCCTCGCTCACCGGAATACGGTTATGTACACAACCATAATGGGAACGATTACGTGAGGGGAAGAAAACGGTGTAACGGGGCTATACCGCCTTTTGGGGATATTCAATTCTTCCGATTCATTGAGCTCTGCTGCTAGAAGTCCGAAAACGAAAACTCTTATAAGCTATGTCGTGCTCCGGAGACTCACTGGCATATTAGTATCATGTGTGAGTGTACATAAGTAGGTACATATAATGTGTGTCATACATATACAATCCAGCAAGAGCCCTGCATCGGGGAAGTTATACATTTATGCGCTGCTCAGCTAGGAATGTCTATTTCAGTAATATGCGGAAGGACTAAAACTCTGTGGCTTTATGCACCGCCATAGAAACGTGCATTGGCTGTTTGACTATACATTACCTGCACAAGTTACAGGCTGGTGGTTTTCATTTATCTAAGTAGAGCATACGTGAGCAGGGATGTGAATGTTCCTGGACGCTAACTTAATAATGGTCGCTAACACTGTAAGGAAGCCTTAACTTATTTGGCTAGAAGCGACCGCTTAGCTAACAATGCTTATAGTTATAAGTAAATGGAAGTACTTGGTAGCTGTACTAGGACTTAAGAGAATGTGATTGTGATCTGATTTCGATAGTAGTTCTTTTGTTTGCAAATAAAATAAAGCACACTAGAGCTGATGTGTCGTTGATTTCTTACCGATATCGACTAGCTCAACTAACATGTATCGTCTGAATAACTACATACTATATCATTAGAATGTAGAAAGGTGATATACTAGAGGTATAGCCCTGGTGGATGGCGGATTGTAAAGAGTTTAAATTAAATATATCACTTCAAATAAAATTTACGCAAAAATTAATTCATATTAGCTAAAATAAAAATCCATGTTAAGACGTTGATTCCTGATGACGGGTATACGCGTGATCCGGCCCGTCAGCCGATGGCCGATCACGCGTTAACGCGTGTTTCTTCCTGATAGATTGGTATGAGCTGTGGAATAGCGGCCACAACGCAACGGCCCGTGGAATTTATTTCGGCCACTAGGAAAGGAACTTACTGTTCGAGTGGTGGGTGTGGCCTCCGGGTGCGCCATATTGTTTTTGTCACACAGTTCACGAAGCGCCGGCGTTTGAGTAGGAGCGTTTTTGTTGATGTAATTAGTTTTTTTACGATTCTCAACATGTTTTCGCCTAATTTACTCACAATTTTTTCCTTTTTAATAATGAGTGACAAACCAGGACCCTCAAAAAGAACCACTACCATGCCAAATCGTGCAAAAAAAAACTTAGAAGTGCTGTATTGGAAGATTTATTACTGGATTCGGACGTAGACATTTATGCAGGGAGTGATGTGGATGACGTTAACTATAATATCAGTGAAGATAGCGAAAGTAGTTCAGAATCACAAGATGATGAAATTGCGGAATTGGAGGTGGAACGTTCCAATGAAGTCATAAGTGGACAACAGATATCAGCTCCCTTCACTCAGCAATCAGTTCCTTCAGTTACTTCTCCTGTGTTTGCCCCGCAATCTGCACAATCTGGTTCACCGGCTGCACATGGCCTGCCTGAGAGAGCGGCATCTACGATGCGATAGAGTACTTCTGACAGTAGTTCGATAAGAAAAGAGATTCCTTTTACTGCATTGGAAGATTTATTACTGGATTTTTACGAGGACATTTATGCAGGGAGTGATGTGGATGACGTTAACTATAATGTTAGTGACGATAGCGAAAGTAGTTCAGAATCACAAGATGATGAAATTTCGGAATTGGAGGTGGAACGTTCCAATGAAGTCATAAGTGAACAACAGATTTCAGCTCCCTACACTCAGCAATCAGTTCCTTCAGTTACTTCTCCTGTATTTGCGCAGTCATCTGTTCACTTTGCTTCACCGGTTGCACAAGGCCTGCCTGACCAACCACAGAAACCGGCATCTACGACGCGGTGGAATACTACTGACAGTAGTTCGAAGAGAAAAGAGATTCGTTTTACTAGGACAAATGAGATATTGACATTACCGCCGGATAATCCTAGAGGGTACCTTGATTTATCTCTTAGTGATGGTTACCTACAAAAAATCGTCGATTGATCAAATAAATACGCAGAGTCCTTGAAAAGTTCCACTCATCAGAGTAAGTCTCGAATTTCTAACTGAAAGCCACTAACTATCGATGAATTGAAAACTTTTATTGGCTTACTATTCCACACAGGGACCGTAAAAATGAATCGTTTGGTTGATCACTGGAAAACTCATCAATTATACAAATCTGTTTTCGCTCAATATATGTCAAGAAATAGGTTCCAGCTTATTTTAAGATGTCTGCATTTTGCTGAGCAAGAAAATGGTGGTGACCGCATGGGTAAATGCAGGTTGATAATAGAAAACTTCAATAATACTATGGAGTTTATTTACTACCCCGATAAAAGTTTGGCGTTGGATGAATCGATGGTTTTGTGGAGTGGAAGACTATTTTGTCCACAGTACATAAAAAGTAAAAGGCACAAATATGGGATAAGACTTCACATACTTGCCGAACCTAACGGAACTCTTTTAAAAGTTCATGTTTATGCCAGTAAGTTTAATGAAACTGCTGGCAAAGGGCACACAGAAAAAATTGTTAAAAAATTATTAGAAGGCAAAATAAATGCCGCACATGCACTATATATGGACAATTTCTATAACAGCTACGGTTTGGTTGGACCTATTGGAAAATGATACTTATTGCACGCTAAACCAGAAACGCAAAGAAAATCCATCTGAGGTAATTTCTAAAATGATAAAAAAAAGTGAAAATATATCATGCTATCGTAATGGTGTCCATATAGGGAAGTGGAGAGATAAAAGGAAAATTAAGTATATATCCACCGAATTTCTAAATGAAATGCAAGAAGTGACCAGCAAACGCGGCAATGTTATCTTGAAGCTGACTGCTATTATCAATTACAATCAAAACATTTCAGGTGTAGATCTTCAAGGCCAAATGCTCAGTTACTATCCATGTGAAAGGAAAACACTTATATGGTACTTGAAACGTTTTGTTCACATTAGTGAATGATGATTCTCGGATGTTATATAATAAATAATCCAACCAAAGAAGTCTGTCACTTTAGAGAAAAAGTGCTTGAATCGTTTTTGCCGGAAATAAATAAAGCTCGAACACAAAACACATTGGAGAGACGTGGAGACGCGAATATTCATGCTGACTAAAATTCAAAAAGCCATACCACGATCATTACCCACTTGTAAAACTTCAAACGTTACAGCGAGAAAGGATTGTAGAAACTTCTATAAAAACACAAAAAGAGTGAACACTACCATGGAATGCAAGAACTGTCCTGGTGGCCGTCCCCTATGTTTTGATTGCTTCTTTGATTTACATTATTGCACTCCCAAGTAAATTTACAATTTCTGATGTGTAATTTTACTATGTATTTCTGGAAATATAACTATAATTGTGTTGTGCCATTACGAAACCAAAATTATTGTACTTTTGTTCATATAAATTTTGATCTTGCTAATAATCTGGAGGCTGCTAATAAAAAATATAATAAAAATGTATTATGTATTTTAATTCCTGTTTTGATCCATCAATATAACTTATGAGCTTAAACTAGACCATATGAGTAATAATTGTGTTATGTATGGCCGATCACGCGATACCGCCTGATAAGTATTTACATTATGTAAAACCTCCTTAGATAATATTAAAACTAAAGACAAACTATACAAAGTTATTTAAGCACAGTAAAACAAAAAAGAAAAATAATGGTTTGGCCATCTAATGAAATCCAGCTTTTCAGGTCGGCAATCAACGTATTAATACCGGAAATAGGTCCAGCAAAACCTACTTAACCTCCGATTCGTAGACGGCGCGGTGTGTAGTTAGTTCACATTGAATTTATCTTGGCTTGAATAAATGCATTACCAGTACCAAATATTTAAGGCGATGGGTCAGTTACTCAGTTCATTAAAAATAGAAAGTGATATATTGATATTACGTATTTCATTCCTGGCATTTGGTGCTCACAAAAAGGGTTACATGGAAATTTTTCCGGGAGTTTTGAAAATTCGTATTTTTGTAGATTTCGATATGCTGTTTTCAAATTTTCACTTCGTTACCTCGTATCTTTGCCGCTAGGGAAAATTTTCTTCAAATTATGTGGTAACCTTTTTTTATAAAATGAATAGTTTCACCGTACGAGTACCGCAAACCAACACAACTCTACACCAACAAATCTATAATCAAGGAAAAGTAAAATGTGTCGATGTACTTCGAAATGGCCCAGATTTAACCGAGCTTATCCAGGTATTCTAAATTTAAAATCCAGGCCCAGAGATCATTAGGCTACAGTGGCGTGAAAATTATGTCGCTAAGCAACTATATAGATATACATGATTGACAAAATCAGCATATAAGAAGTGAAAAAGCTAGAAATGGTCTAAGAACAATTCTTAATATACCCTAGATGAATTCCCGTGTAAAATTTGGTATGGTCACCCATTTGAGCATTTTTGATTTTTGCATTGGATTTTCGCATATATTTCTAGAATGGTTCGTCAGATTTCATAATCTTAAGAAGTTTTTAGTAAAATAAAAATGTCTAGGACAGATCGTTTTCACAGTATACGTTAAAAATCCAAAATTTTATATGGGAACACCAGGGGTTCCCTTATTTGTTCCTTTTTGTTAAATTCTATTTGATATTACTATTGAAATACCATGTAACAAATTTTAGCTTTTTATGGCAACGGGTTCTCAGGCACTGTCCAAATATACAGTGGCAACCACCAACTCACACATATATTTACGTTATCAGACAGTATAACATTTAGAAGAGCTCTAAACTTCTCACTTACAAAAAGACCTAAGAGTTCTGTTCAAGAATCGAAAATTTTATAGGGATCCATGGGAAATTTTCCCAACGAACCACTTTAATAACTTTTTCTTGGTTGAAGAAAACCAAAAATTCCAAGTAGCTTATTTTTATTAGCTACGCCGCTAATTCGCTTTTAAATAAGGCTTAATATACACAATCTACACGAACACTAATTCAGACAATTACCTCTTAAATAACACACTCAGATCGTGAAGGATGAAAATTCTCACTAGGCTGACATGACATAATGTTTTTCAAAACAGATTTTACAATTTCAAAAACCTATTCTAATAAATATTCCGAAGCAGGGTTGTCACTATACTTTCATCGACGTTAATCTACTTCTTTCGGTCTTTTAGAAAATTCAGTGCGAAATAAAAGAGTTCTACTGTGATTTGAGAGAATATTTAATCTGCTTCGAAATCAATTTCAGTTCTTATTTTAAATGAAAAAAAGTTTCAGATGGATATGTTTTTCAACGCAACCTTTGCGTTATGCCTTATATTTGTAAAACAAAGCTTTATCATGCGTTAATCTTCGTACGAATCAAGAAGAAGCAAAAGCACAGTATTACAATAATTAGAACCTCATCTGTATACTTAACTTGTATCGTATATGTTAGACTTTAAATATAATATGATAATATATTTGTACATGAGAACAGCATTAAGTTCTAGCCGTGAAGTGACAACTGAGAATGTGCAAATTTTAGGATCTGGTCACACCGGGAGCGGCGGATTTTTTCCAAATTTATTCTAGTTCCGATGAAGAAATTCTGTTGTAAGTAGCTCTGCTTGGAGTAAATCAGAAAAAAATGATGAGAATCGATTCTACGAATACTTAATGCCAAAAGCCGAATTTGACGAGTTGCATGGACATATTGCAAATGAATAAGAAATCTTGCCGTCAGCGCCAGCAGAAAAATTGGATTTTTGAGTAATCTCCAAAATTGCCACACGCAACTATTTTGGGTGTTCATACAATTCCAAGCGGGATTTCTTAATCAAGAAATTGTTAAACAAGAAAACGTGAAACATACACATCTCAATATGAATTTAGAGTAGTTTCAATTCTACTTCGTTGTTTATAATTTACTTCGCTAATTTTGTTGGGCTACTTCTCTGGGCTGCTCTAAAAGTGGCAAGTCTGTTTCGAAGACGTACCACAATTTAAACAAAAGAACTTAACGAAACGATAAAAGTCGCCAAGATATTTGTCCCCTACTAAAACCTTCAGGCTATCAGCGAATTCGAGGGGGCATTTTAATAGTTCTTCCATTTCACGAAATGTTGTATTCTGTAATCAAAGGGACTTTCGTATGGGGTTATATAGACGCCCGAACTGCGTCCGTACGTACAAAAACGGAAGTGCACTAATTTAAATCATTGAATTTAAAAGAATCCTTAATTTTGGCTATAGAATAGTGTATAGTTGCTTCAAATTCATTTTGGGGTTTGAAGACTTTAGAAGTTTGGAAAAAAATCGTAATGCAAATCACCTTTCCTGACACATAATCGGAGCCTTGAAGGCTCTGTGCCAATGTTATATGAACACAATTGGGCTGCAATAGTTTTAGAACTTTTGAAAACGTAAAATGTAAAGAGTTCGGTAAAGAGTTGCGATTAGAGCTATGAGCCTTAATTTCTAATATTGATTTTAGGAATGCCGTAACATGTTTTCAAATTATGACTGAGACCTTCGGCGACAGTAACACCGCTCATATCCAAAATAGGAATAGCTTCAGGCCAACGCATAGACCGATCAATAATAATTCGTCAGTATCTGAAATTTTGTAAGGCTAGAAAATGCCCAATAAGATCATGTAGATTACTTTGTAACAGTTTGAATCAAAATAGTTACCAATCTCTCGAGACACTTAGCTTTTTTGACAATGTCCAACTGTGGATGTGTTTCTTAGTCGATAGCCAGTAGTAATGAGCAGTGGTCACCCTCGTTATTGTACTAATACTGGAATGTGAAAGGGAATCTACTAAATGTGAAATTTGTTTCACTAAAGGTTCTGGATTGAGAGGCCCCAAACCTTTGGGGTAATCTTCGAAATGTATTTCTGAATCAGAAACGAGAATATTTTTGAATTTCATGGATGAATTTTAAATTAAATTGCTATGTTCTTGATCTATAGCTTATTTCTCAGCAGTGAACTTAAAAGGAACGTTGCCTGACACATATTATTCTTACAGGAAATATGCCAAATATCGGTGGCAAGCTGATGGATAAAGAAAGCCCAGGTGTCGTGACTGATATTGTAATGCTTTGTCTTAATTTTGCTGAAAAGTTTGGTGCGATATCAGAAGCGTTTTGCACAGTTACTTCCGAAGCAAAACTCAAAGGATGTGCCAGTTGAGTGGCATGGCTTAGCTCAGACTTGCGTGATATTCAAGTAAATCCTTACTGATTTTTCAACCAGTACCAGTACTTGTACTGGTGAAAAATATTCAGTAAACTTTCAAATCTCTTTACTGGTACTTAAAAATTACCAGTACCAGTAAATTTATTGGTACTGGCGAAAGCCAGTAAATCACCAGTAAATACCAGTGACAACCAGTACGCCAGTAAGCGCCAGTAATTACCAGTAACCCCCAGTAAACACCAATAAACATCAGTAACCTACCAATAACAATAATTAAATACAAATTTATCCACCAATCTGGTAAATGCATGAATTATTAAAACAGAAGACTCATTTTTATATACATCATATATTATTTAACAAAAATATTTTCAACTTAGCTGTGTATTACAAGAAATTATTTCATTATTCCATATTGGGAAAATTACCAGTTATACATTATTTATTCGCTAATCTCATCTTTCATATGTTCGTTTGCTTTCATGAGACAAATTTTTCAAAATTGGTATCAGAAAGCATTCGTCTGCGGGAAGAATTTACTAAATCGGCAAAAGAAAACAATCTTTCAACTGGGGCTGAGGATGTTAAGCATGTGTTTACATGAAAAAATTATTTTTTTATTGAGGGATATTTATTCAGCATCTTAATATTCGTATTGGAGTCTGATAAATACCTCTCATGAAAGAGAAAAATATTGCTGGAAGCGTTCATCTATCAAGCATTTTTCTAAACTTAACGCAGTTTCTTTTAATATGTTAATATTATTTAAAGAGTGTCCTTTTCTTAATTTTGTCTGTAATGTGACAAATGCTAGTATCAAATAACCATTGTACATTGACTTCTCACTTGGGAGAAAATCCAATGTCTCTGCTATAGGGCGCATTACAGAACAATACTCTTCTAAGTACACTATATCTTGCTGCGAAAACTTGCAAACTAAAAAGGCGGTCCATAATCTGATTATTTTATCCTTTACGGATAAAATTCTTGAAATAGAATCAAATAGTGAGTTCCATCGTGTGACAACTGGGTATTTCAGCCCTATTCCAAGAATTGCATGAATAATTTCTGACGACTTTGGCCGATTTATTTTGTTCCATACATTTGAGCACTTTTGAATGACCTGAAAAGATAATTTATAAGTATATACGTCCTATAATATGGAACAAATATGAATTTCCTTACGTTTGCATGAGCAGCTTGTATCGATGGTTTATTCTTTAGAATCTTCAGAAAATCTGTTGTTGCTAGTAAGTTTAAAGTGTGACTAGCACAACGTTGGTGTTTTGGCAGGATTCTGGGAAATATATTTTCGTGGAACACAGGCAATTCAAATTCGTAATCGTCATAATTTGCAATACATACGTTACCCTCTACTGCATCCTGTTCGGAATCAATAAACAACTTCTCTGGCTCTTCAATTCCAAACTCTCTAAACGCTTTGACAAAATTAGCGCCATTGTCAGTTACAGTAGCAGTTATTTTGTGAGGATTTTAGCAACATTTTTCATGAATTCCGCATAACACGTCACAAATACGGCTGTAATTATGCACAGCTGTAAAGCGTTTGCATGCTAGTGAAACGGAATGCATTTTAAAATTGTCATCTATCCAATGGCAGGTATAACAAAACAGGTTTGTGTTATGGATGACCAAATGTCAGCAGTTGTACAGACATTATCTATTAGAGACATTTTCAATTTTATATTTTCCATGAAGACAGAATATCTTTTGCTAATTAAGTTTGCTGCTTTTTGTCTTTTAACCTTTAAACCTTTATCACTTATTAAGTTAATAAATGACTTTTTTTAGACCACTGAAATCGGCGACATAGTTTCTACAATAAAATCGATTATCTTTTCGTCTAAAGCTTCTTGCGCATTTCGGGGAATTTTCATGGAAAATTTCCTTTCTTTTATTTCCAAATACTCCTTATATTTATCAGGATGTCCTTTTACTTGAGGTTCACAAATTGCACATTGTGCCGATGTACTGAATTTATCCCTAGAGGTTTTGGATTCCTTTGACTGAGAAAAAGAAGCAAATATCGAGTATATGGAAGAAGCTCTACGAGAAATCATTAAATAAAATAAAAAAAGAAGGAAAAAATTTGTCCAAAATAGAAAAATAGATATTGTGAAAATTTTAATCTGAAACAAATAAAAAAAAAATAAATATGTACTGGTTGGATAATTCTGAAGAATCTATCTTCGAATATCAACTTTCGTTCCAGTTTTCCTTCAATAATTTTTTCGTTTTTAGTTAGTTGTTCTTGTTGGTCATTTGTTGATTAGCTTCCTTCAGTTTCAGTATCAAGTGAATTAGAGAAGCCCGTTTTTGTTTTAACTTCAGGATATAATCGTACCCTTTTAAAAACTGTAGCTTCTTTATTTTCATTCGAGAATCTTTTTTTGCAAGATTTTTGACAATTTAAGGGTTGAAATGTTGGATGCAAAAGTGAGTCATCTTAATCAAAATTTATAAAAAAGTAGATCTTAAAGGAAATTTTGACATATTTTTACATATTATTTTCCATTATATAATTTATTGTATAAAGAGCACAAGATAGTAATGAGAAATTCTATATTCATATAATAAAATAGAACTTTATCTGGTTTTTGTTTTGCTGAAAATACTTTTAAGAATTTTCAAAAAATACAAACTTTTAAATAATACAGTTGACCTCGTTGCTTTTCAAACTCTGCACCACAAATCAGTTTACCTTGCACCTTTAACAACAATTCAATAACTTACCTATTTGAAAATGATTTAAAAACAATTTCTTATTCGATTTTTTTTCACTTAACCAACCACAACACAATTCACTCACAAAATAATTGAACGAACTAAAAATCCCCTAGAGTAATGTTGCAGTAGGCGAAGTCACACCTGCGAACTGTAGTTAAATATTCCATTTAAATGGATCAAATGAAAACAGTAAACCAATTATCCCGTTATTCCAGATAAGTTTTTGAAAAACTTCTTAAATGCTTACAACAAATATAATGGCCAAAGCATCGAAGTCAAATACCGTTAACCGTCAGCATCACTCCATCAGTGTATAATTTCTTTTCTCCATAAGAAGCCGCTTCCATTGCAAATAGAGGACAATATTACTATTTTAAGAGGAGTCAGTACCAAGACTTGTAAGTTTCATATATTTTTCAATGTGAATTCCTAGCAAACTATTTGTATCAGAAAAATGATTTACATCTTAAATGAAAGGTAACGTAGAGGTCTAGTAAATAACGTCGAGAAAAATAAAAAAAATGTAGTGGAATGGAAATATTAGCTCGGTAACTTGTAAAAAATGGTAAAAATTGATTTTTTTTCAAAATCAAATTACTCTTAGTAGGTATTCTCATTTCTTTATATTGTGACAATTTTAGAGAGATAAAGCCTAGATCTAGCAAATAACGTCGAGTATTTTCATTTTTAGTGGCTCATTTTTAATGGTTTAACTCTAATAGTACTTGTTTTTTCTCTCGATATTTCACCGACGAGAAATTGCAATATTTCGTTGAAAGTTTTAGAAATAAAGGGTTTTCCAATAAGAGGTGTTATTTTGATGTTCAAAGAAAAATCCCGTTTTTTGAGATAAATAATCGGATCTTTATTTCAGGAGGAAGGTATGCCGTTAATAATGGAAAATAACATCAGCCAAATGACCACCATGACCACGCCTACAGGACCATATTCTTTTCATGAAAATTTTCCATAACCCAATCGCAAAGTGGCTGCCCTATGTCCTCGATAGCCTCACGAATTCCATCTTTGAGGGCTTGAATCGACGCTGGGTTGTTGGCGTAGACCTTCTCTTTCACGTGGCCCCAAAGGAAGAAGTCGCAAGGTGTTAAGTCACAAGATCTCGGTGGCCAATTGTGATCACCTCTTCGAGAGATTACACGGTCCGGAAACTTTTCCCGTAAAAGATCAATGGTTTCGTTGCTTGTATGGCACGTAGCGCCGTCTTGTTGAAAGTAAACGTTGTCCAGATCAATACCATCCAATTCAGGCCATAAAAAATCATTAATCATCTGTCGATAGCGCAATCCATTCACGGTAACTGTTGCTCCAGCCTCATTTTCGAGAAAGTAAGGTCCAATGACCCCGCGGGACCATAAACCGCCGAAGCCATCGAGGTGGAAATGGGCCTCATCACTCAAGATGAGTTTTCGATGGAATTCCGGATCATTTTGATGCATTTCAAGGACCCAATCAGCAAAGACTCGACGTTGTTGATGATCGGCCGGCTTGAGTTCTTGTGTTAACTGAACTTTATAAGCCTTAAGACCCAAATATTTATGCAAAATACGGTGTAATGACGTTTGTGGAATGCCTAATTCCAACGAACGACGAGGAATGGACAAACCTGGATTTTCTTCAACACTTTCGGCTACAGCAGCAATATTCCTGGCTGTTCTTGAGCGACATGAACGGGTTATATTCTTCCAATCACTAACTTATCCCGACAGCTCGAATTTTTCTACCAATTTCTGTAAGGTGCTTCACTACGACCCAAAAATGGTCGAGTTTTACGAACCGTCCTCTGCCACATTTTCACCATTTTTATAGTGAATTTTAATAATTTCAATGCATTGTTGAATCGTGTATCTTTCCATTTTTATTCATGGCATAGTTTCTACTTGTCAAATGTCTAAAAATGACAGCTCCAAAAGTGACATCTACCGAAATAGCGGGCTAATTAAAATAACATCTCTTATTGGAAAACCCTGTATAAAGCAAACTAGTATATTTAGCAAATATGTCCAAAATAAAATTTAGGATAGTTAAACCTCTTCAAAAATTTTCAATTTCTTTGAACTGCAAATTTTCATTTTCGTCTTCAATTTTCGCATATTGGGTTTCTGTCTTTTACCCTAAATGTCTCTAGTGTAACTTGTGGTCTAGGTCTAGGCTAATTTTATATGCATTTTCATACTTTCAGGACACAAACCCACGTACAGTAAGTTTTATTGCCTATAGGCTCGCTGGTAAATTGAAATGTTTGCTTAGTACTGACTCTTCTTAATATTATTATTACTCCGTTTGCCAAACCAATAACAAAATATTTTATAAAATCATCCACAAATATAGTGTCAGCATCTAGTTCCGCTTGAGACTTTTCCAATAATCCATCACTGCAACTCGTACATCCATTTAATTCGAAGAATAGTTTTTACAGGATCTTCAAGTGATTTCTGAAAAGCATCGCTAGCTATGTATGTGACACCAGTTCCTGCCGATGTTCCATATTCTTGACAATATATATGTAGGTGCATGTACATAATATATGATTAGTCCACCTAAAGTCCAGCCTGGTTCTACCGTTTTCCTGTAATAAAGAAAAAGGCGCCACAAAGTATCAAACTTAAAAAAAGAATAGTAATCAACAGAATACTTATCTGACATCTGCTGCGTCCTGTATGTAGCATTTTCACTGGATGTCCTCAATTAGTGCACCCAAGCATAAAAATGCTCCAAATCTCACTCCTAATGGAACCTTTGCAGAGGTTTAACTAAAACAATAACTAATAATTAATCAATAAATCACAAACTTACCAAATCATTGTACCTCCGTATATTGACACACCTTTTTTCATGTCATTAAATGACATCTACACAGTCAGCTGTCTTCGCCTTCGCCGCAGTCAGAATACGAGCAATTGCAATAAACGTCGCTAGGGCAACACCGAGAGGCGAGAGCTCATAACTGGATGCGGCGGCTATATTTAAGCCGACGAGCCGCAGCAGAAATCATTGTTTTATCAGAGTTCATCTGAATCAGAGTCTAATCTGAATAAGAATCGTGTTCCTATCCTCCATATATTCCTATCCTTAATACAGAAGTATAATTCTGATCAGAGTTTAATCTGAAATTCCCATATTTATTACAGAAGTATAATTCTGTTCAGAGTTTAATCTGAAATTCCCATATTTATTACAGAAGTATAATTCTGTTCAGAGTTTAATCTGAAAATTTGGTCTCATTCTCTTTTGCAACCACACGTTGCAGCACACTGCTGCAACCCCTTTGCTGCTTATTCTGTTTCCTGTCTAAGAGGGGCCGCTACCATCAAATTGATTCATAGAAAATTCTTATGTGCGTCATTTTACTGCCCTAGCGCCCACACGTATTAGCAGCATTATTATTTTTATTCTAGTAGTTAATAAGGTAACAGAAACTAATTCGGTCTTCTTCTTCTTTTCAGAATTAAAGAGACGGACTACGTTTTGTTGGACCATTTGTTTTTTTTTATATTGAATTTTTATATACACTGAAGTGTCAAATTGAATTTCTAGTTGTAAGTTTTTTTCGAATTTCGTGAATTTGTGATATTAGGTTAAGGAAATGAATTATTTAATAAAATTTATATTTGAATTTGAAAAACGCTGAGTTATCTATTTAACAACCGGCACCTTTTCCTTATTGGTTTGAGACCAGCTCTCACAATATATACATTCCTATTAGCAAGCAACTTAAGTGTAGTCATATTATTAATCCTGCGATAGAATTTTAACACGTTACATTAAAATCGGTTAGGACTTTAAGAGGAGTCAGTACCAAGATTTGCAAGTTTCATACATTTTTTAATGCAAAATTTCTGGCAAACTATTTGTAGCAGGATAATGGTTTATACCTTAAATTAAGTTCTAATTTGTTAATTCATCACACAACCCATTAATTTTTGGTGACAAGTTTCAAGTCTTGGTTTGACTCATCAACAGGTCACAAATAGCGAAATTGTGTGATTTAAAAAACAAATGAAAAAATGAAAAAAGAAGAAAGAAATGAAAAGTTTGAGCAAATAGAAAAAAACAATTTTTTTATTTAAAAAAATTTAAAAAATTTTAAAGAAACAGATTCATCTCGAAGCGAATCGAACCTGTATACGCCACGCAGTGGGCTGAAAAATAAAAATAATCACACAATTTCGCTATTTGTGACCTGTTGATGAGTCAAACCAAGACTTGAAACTTGTCACCAAAAATTAATGGGTTGTGTGATGAAATAACAAATTAGAACATTTTTTAGCTTTTGCTATATACCGGAGAATCCCAAAAAATTCTTTCTTGAACAAAATTAAGTTTAACCCGGTAAAAAGTCCAAACGTAATCTGCTTAAATTGAAGGTAATGAAGAAGCCGAGTAAATAACGTAGGCAAAATTAAAAAAAAAGTGTATTGGAATGGAGATATTAGCTCGGGAACTCGTAAAAGATGGTTAAAATTGAAGTCTTTTAAATCAAATTCCCGTGAGTAGATATTCTCGTTTCTTTAAATTGTGACTATTTTGGACAGATAAAGCCCTAGATTTAGCAAATAACATCGAGTTTTTTCATTTTGAGTGGTGCTTTTTATAGTTATTTGACTCTAGTAGCACTTGTTTTTTCTCCTGACATACCACCGACTAGAAATTGCAATATTTCATTGAAAGTTGTTGCAATACAAATTAAAATGGTATTTTTAACAAATATGGGCGAAAAACATTTAGAATAGTTAACTCTCGTTAAAAATTTTCAATTTATTTGAACTGCAAATTTTCATTTTTCGCCTTAAATTGTATGGCTTTGTTGGATGTTGGGTTTCTGTCTTTTGCGGTAGATATCTCTAATGTGCTCTGTGGTCTAGATGTAGGCTAATTTTATATGAATTTTCTCACTTTCAGGACGCAAACCACCATATAGTAAATTTTATTACCTACAGGCCTGCTGGTATCTAAATTGAAACTTATGCTGAGTACTGACTCCTCTTAAGGATTAACGTAATTTTATTCGGAATATCGAATGAATAATTGCTTTTCTGTGAAGTGATACCTACTTAACGTGTAATAAAAATGAGACTTCTATTTTAATAATTCATGCATTTATCAGATTGGTGGATAAATTTGTATTTAATTCTTGTTATAGGTAGGTTACTGGTGTTTATTGGTGTTTACTGGGGGTTACTGGTTATTACTGGTGGTTACTGGCGTACTGGTTGTTACTTGTGTTTACTGGTGATTTACTGGTCTTCGCCAGTACCAATAAATTCACTGGTACTGGCAATTTTTAAGTACCAGTAAAGAGATTTGAAAGTTTACTGAATATTTTTCATCAGTATGAGTACTGGTATTTCCTGGCACTGGTACTGTTTGATCATCTTAAAAGCCTCAATATATTCCTCCCGACCAATAAACATATTAAGAGCCGTTGATTTTGGAATCAGTTAGAGAGGCATTAAGCTTAGCTTGGTGCTGTGCAGCGATCGGGAGCAAACGACGGTAGAAATTCACCATACCAAGGAAATAACACAGTTCTTTAACCATCTTGGAACGTTCAATTTTGTCTATGGAATGGATTCAGTGCATTCAAGGGCGAATCTGATATCATGCTGATTAATAATGTGCCCAACGAAAGATATATGCTGTTGTAGAAATTTATATTTATCCATATTAATGAATAAATCGTCCTTAAAGCGACTCAAATTTGCCTGAGGTGATCGAAATGCTCTGTTTCTGATTTGATGGGACTAAGATATCGTCAAGATAAACGAAACACAAACATAAGTTGCATTGCAGTGCACTGAATTTACGATAATAGCTCCTGACTGTAGATGAGTTCAAACGCCTATAATATCCACAAGTCCTCCATTCCCTGTTCTTCTTCAAGACCCTATGCAATGCTGAAGAGCAGCAGCAATCGGAGGGTAAAATAATGCCTTATTTGACCGGAAAGTCGAATTTTCTTTATATATCTTGTTAGGATTGACGAAGAATAAGTTTTGGCCTCAAAAAGACGAGCGGGAGTTTTGAGCGACTTTAGGAATTCAAATAGACGATGCTTCTTAATGTCCACGAGAAGTCTGAATTGAATCAGTGCCAAAAATAAATATCAGCGATAATAAACTGCCACTAAAAATTCTTTTTTTCTTGTTTTTTTTTTTCATAAGTGAAAAATAAGGATCGAAAGCTTTTGTTGAATTTTGTAGTCAGAATTCCCGAACCACCAGTACCGGTATCAATGAGATAATATTGCTTGAAATATTGATAAAAGATCTAGAGGTGATTATTACAAGATGCCTACGTTCCACACGCCAGAGGAGCTGGGCTGATAGATGACTTGCATCCTGTAGCCGTTAATTCTGTCGACGAAAAAGCCCAGCGATGAATCCTCAGACATTCAAAAGGGTTTCTTACCACACATAATTCCAGAGATGATCGGACTTCTGCAATTTTGTCAGCGCACTTCGCAAGCTCAGTGACGGAACCATGAATGCAGGAGAAGATAGCTTGCATGCCCAGTGACAATCGTTATATTTATAGTTTTGCGATATCCTAATGTTGGTCATAGTCTTTTTCACGTACATGTAGCAATTTAATAATTTGCAATTATTACATGTATATTTTCTATCAATATCTTTTATTATGAATTTTGTATGGTGGTAACTTAATCACCAACCAAAAACTGACATGCAGACCCTTTTTTTGGCCACCATCTCACGCGCACCCTTATTTTAATTTTTTTAATCTATATCACAGCTGCATATTTCGTAATGACGCGTTTTCACAACAAACCCAATAGTTCCAAGTTTAGTATGAACTGCCATGCACTGAGGCATTTAATTGAGACCGTTTAGGCAAGACCTGCTTGCAGTTATTATGTAAGGTCTTGCTTTGCACAATATCACAATGACCTAGCTAAGAAACGCCGACCAATCAATTTTTGTTTTATATTAATTAGTTGATTGTCTATCCTCACAACGAGAATTGATTGATTTTCTACCCAATAATAACGATTTAAGCATAGTTTTGCTTAATCGTCCTTAATTCAAAGACTACATCTCGCAAACAGGGTTTTCACTCAGGAAGGGGGGGGGGGATTTGTGGAAGAGTTCACCTTCCTACCAAAAAATCCATTCTGGAATTTTAATTTGTATGCGCAATAAAAAAAAAAAAAACATCAGAGATTTCAATCTGTAAAGAAGTACCAGGACCGAAACCACTGGTTTTTCAGATGAAAAATTTGGTTAATGTCAAGTCAACGACTACTTTTTTTCCGATTATTTTTATTGGTGGTTAAAGATTGTTTTAATGCTATCCAATTAAAAAGGTTAACATTTTAATGGTTGTTTCCTATTTATTTTTGGCCAATTGGAAAATTGTGAAAAACTATTTTGTTTTTCAATTAATAACCGGAAGGCGTGAGAAAGTTTGTTAATTTATATTACTGTTATTTTTCGAATTATGTACATACATTTTATGTTGAACTAATAATGCTATGAAAATATGGACATATGCCAGCAAAAGGCTTTTTTTAAAAGAAGAGGGCGGAAAACATCCCCTTTGATAATCGAGGTGGCAATGCCTACGAGGGTTCCGGTACGAGGAACGGAGGATTAGAGCCAGCTCTAGCTGAAAGGTCAGCTGTTTCATTTCCCATGATCCCCATGTGACCAGGAACCCACTGAACTGGCACCTTGTTGTGTATACACAACTGATCCTCAGACGAATTGCAAGTGGACCCACAGTACCTTAGAGGTTATCCAAGGTCCACTCAGAGCCATCAAGGCTGCCTGACTATCCGAAAGGATTGCAATGTCTTTACCTTAGATGTTATCGAAGGTCCGCTCAGAGCCATCAAGGCTGCCTGACTATCCGAAAGGATTGCAATGTTTTTACTCTTGATTTGCATATCAAGAGCTATCTTCGCTGCCATTCCGATGGCCAAGTCTTCAACCTGAAAAACAGTGGTGTGTTGTCCAGGTCAGTACTCCTTACCACTGCCGGTAAAATTTTTTAGAACGGACCGTAGAAGGCTCGATAAGGCACTTCCCTCAGTCCACGATTCCATTACAAGGAAACTCATAGAGAAACTACGCCCCAAACAGCCCTTTTAGCATATACCTGAATGATAAGTTCCAGGGGTGCCAGATTAAGTAGGACCTCAAGAGCAGCATTAGCCGTAGATTGCTTGGAGCACGTAATTGGCAGGCAGGCAAGCCTTTGCAGGCCCGCAAGTTTCCTGATCGCGGTCTCCACATGCGTCTTCGGCCACCATACACGGGAGGTATATGTGAGAATGGGTCTAACGATCGAAGTGTACATCCAGTGCACAAACCTCGGCTTATACCCCATGTGCACCCAAAGGCTCTTCTGGATTGAGCGAAAATCCTTCTAGCTGCAAACGGGGCAAACGGCTACAAATATGTTCTAAAGCTACACCTCAAAAATTGGACCGGTAGATTTGTTGGATGTTCTTTGATCAAATGCCTTTTCATATTGGTCTCTTGATTACCCGGAAGCATCTATTCTTAGTTTTAACATGAACTTGTGTTTTTTACCGAAAAGAAAAATTGATGCGCTATGATCATTTAAAAACAGTTTTCGACCCATTTTATTTAATACGTTGAATGATAGAGAGAGATAGTGTATCAATTTTTGTACCTACATTGATTATTTCCAGCATTCTACAGATAAAACGTATACTTAATTCTACTTAGAGGAAATCATTTCCCATTGGTAAAATGCAAACTGTTGTGTTACGATTGTTCGGTATGCCCTATTCAGCTGCTCTTGCTTGCTACTTAGGACTGGGTTCAAAAGAATGATCGATGGGTGTCTAGTATGAAATATTTGTGATTCACTGCAATATTCATGAAGCAAAAAAAAATACGGTAGATAATTTTTCAATTGAATTACTCTCGCTTGCTTGTTTTCCTTCCATTTAATCTGATTTGTCTGGTAGTTGTGGATAATCTTGGATTTGAGATCGTAGAAATATGTACTAGACAGCTTGGGTTAGCGAAGATTTGGTAACGATTTTTATAGTCGGCTTAAGTAGTGATAGTTTTATAACGAATTTGTAAACTGTAAGAAGTTCGTTCGTTGCTCAGGGGATGGGAAAGAGGGATGTAATTGCACTATTTCTCAGCTATGGCTTTACTATTTCTCTCCTCGAGATAGAAGTATCCTAGAACACCTTGATGTCAATTCGCCGAATTAATAAGACAAGACTTCAACGTATTATGCACAGGAGAAATTTCGCCCAATATGGCAAGACATTAAAATATGTAGATAGCCTTAAATAGGCGTCGAACTAACGCGGATTTGACGTTCGCTCAATCACTCATCGTCTAATCTGAACAAACGAAACATGAACAAAGAGATTATGGTCACAATTTTTTGCAGAGATAGATCAGACCTATAACTTTAAACCAAAAAAAAAAAAAAATACCAGAGTTAGCAGCAAAAATCAAAAACAAAATTCGTTCGGTGCTGGCGGGATTTTTTTATGTAAAACATATATCGTCAGGAGAATCGGTGGATCCATTCTCTAGATGAAAATGACGTTTTATTGTAAAATCAGGAAATTTCTAGCCCCCTAGAGAGGAGCAGGGCATAATGGGGGCAACCAAAAACATGGGTAAACTATTTTCGTATTGTCTACATATCGTGAAAGATTCATTCAAATTGATCGGGTTCCATGGTGATCGGTTTCGTATGAACTGATTCTTTTTATACATATGTAGGTAGTTAATACCATACTTCTACTGGTCTTTAAATGATAGCAATTATCTTAATAATAGTGATAATTCTTCTACTATTTATATATTTTTTCTTATGTTGCAATTAGTTCCATGTTATGCCAGGTACTATTTTCTCGAATCGAAAGTTTCGTCATATTGGTTCAGATTCTCTATTCTAAATGCTCTTCTCTCTTACTTTCTAATATTCTTGAGTCGTAGTCTCATTTCATTGTGTCAATTATGACTAGCGTGTTGCTTGCTTCACGTATGAGTCACTTAACTTTTTATGAACAAAGTAAGAACGCTGCTGAAAATTTTCTGAAAGAAGTCAAACGACTTCAATATGTGCTCTATGAACACCAGAAGCATTAGTAGAAATGAAATCGACGAGTTGTATAAGATGCTTTCGGGTACTAAAGTGCATGCGTTTCTTGTGGATGAGTATTGGATGCATGATAATATACCTACCTCTATCATCTAATATTGCGGAACTTTCAATTATTTAGAGTGATCGTGCTGGCCTAGCCATATATATATATAAAGGATTGTCTCAAAGCGAAGATTATTGCTGCATCAATTATGCCCGAATTGTAATATGTTTGATTGAAATTCAATTTTGGCAGCGACAAAAATGTTATCTGAGCGTTTTATTGCCCGCCAGCGAGTAAAAATAAGAATGTGGTTAATGGGGGCGATTTCAATGTTGACTTCTTTCAACAAGGTAATAACTCTATCGAATTGTTGTCTTTAATTGTCAATCTCCATTTGAATGTCATTCACAAAGCGTGAGTATTTCACCTAAAACCTAAATGCTAATCTACTTTCTGAGATTGTGTGCAAAAACCTCTAGCATCCTGGCATTTGTGATAGAGAACTTAATAATTCCACTTGTAGTTTCGACTACGATAAGGCAAATTAGTTTTATACCTCTGCTAAATAAGTTAGCACGCTACAAAATATTAATGTTTCCAATCTTACATGTGAGTTAAGGTGAAACTGTATTACGAGAGATTTTGGCCTCCAGAGACCAATTTTTTTCTATCTGAAAACCCAGAGCAGAAACCTGTGGATACACTTCGGAGACGAAAAAGACCTCTAATGAGACCTAGAGTCGAGAGACTTTTTTGGTGTCCGGTCTCCCGTCGTGTATTTTAAAGCAAATATGTCTCCAGGTTCGGTCTCCAGTCTACTCCAGTCTCTTTTCATGTATTATATTCAGGTCTCCGGAGACTATTTGTGTGTTCTGTTCAGTAAAGTGAAGGTCTACTCGGAAAGGAATAAAGTGGAATGAATTTGTCAAATTATTACAAAGAAATAAATAAAAAAATTAATTAATAATATAATCGATTTAGGGCACAAACTTTCTTTCGTCAATAGAGTTCTGGTTAATAAAAAAAAAAAAAAAAAAAAAAAAAAAAAAAAAAATCACACAAATCTGCTTTGTTTATCCCGTTAAATTTGTACACCGAGGATATATTTTTTTAAGCTTATTAAATTTTCCCATAATATTTCTATGTTATATGTTAATAACTTTTACAATAATTCTTTCTAACAATCTCTTGCAGACTTCAAATTTCATGTATACCTACACTTCGGAGTCGTGTCTCTACAGACTTTTTATTATAGTCTCTAGAGACCTAATTTTTGATCTTGAGAGATAGACAAAAGTCTGTTGCAATGCAAACATTTCGGACATTTTAGTGCCTGTAAACCGCAGACTGGAGATCAGAAGGCTCTCATCATGTATGTTTACATTCACAATTCTAGTTCCGATGCATTGATGTAGACGGATTCAATTGTGATATTTCTACCCGTTTCTTAAAAATTATACTTCCTTACGTTGTTACACATTTAACATATTTTTTTCAATTCCTTCTTTATTTTTTCCACATTTCCGAGTATGCGGAAAATGGCAACGAATCCGGCTTTACAGAACAAAGCTTCGTCTGCCGATGTGAAAGATATTTGTCCTATTATCATTCTGTGTTTCCTGTCCATGGCCCTGGAAATATTAATATATGGACAGATTCAAGATTAGAAGAGAAAAGGCTTCTTAAAGTGGTGCAGTCAGGCTTCCGGCCACAGCTTAACTGTGAATCAGACTTTGTTCATCCCATGTACAATTAGCAAGAATTCCTTACCGTCATAATTAGAATCAATGCAATCATGACCTAAAAATAGCTTTCACAATATAAAGCGATTGCATTGATTCACAGTATAAAGAAATCTTTACGGTTTTATTCGATTTCTACATACACTATATACATATGTACGAGCGCTTTTTTTTTGTTTTACCAGGTCAAAAAAGCTGACCATACATTTTTTATTTTTAATCTATGTTGAAATAATTCAACATAGCTCTGCTATGTAGAAATTATTTCGTTTAAACATAATTTAGTTATTATTGGCATGTTAGCATTTTTTCTTTATTATAAATAGCCTATAGCTTTAAATGATTAAACTAGTATTATCGAGTGCGTTAAGCTTTTCATTTACCAACCTCCCAAGCAACCCAGCGCTTATCCATCCCCCGCCAGTGGTAAGAGGATAAGCCAAGCAAAGTAAACTTAACTCAACACACTGTTGAGCAGAGTACGGAAACGCACACTCACGTGCGCACGCGCACGTGAGTAATAAATTGTGTGCGATCAAAGCGCACATACTCGTGAGTCGTGTGCGATTTTCTTGGGCATTAGCGCACGCGCCCATGAGTGAGTAATTCACAATAAGAAAGCGCACACTCGCGTGCGCACACGAAATTTCAATATAAGAAAGCGAACACTCGCGTGCGCACACGAAACTTCTTACTGCTCATTACTCACGAGTGAGTAATTCAATATAAGAAAGCGCACACTCACGTGCGCACACGAAATTTCAATATAAGGAAGCGCATACTCGCGTGCGCACACGAAACTTCCTACTACTCATTACTCACGAGTGAGTAATTCAATATAAGAAAGCGCACACTCGCGTGCGCACACGAAACTTCCTACTGCTCATTACTTACGAGTGAGTAATTCATTGGAAGAAAACGCACACGAAATTTTTCATTGCTCAATTCCTACTTGTGTATGCAATTTCATTTATGAAATATCTGCATGATGTAGAAAACGTAGATAATTAATATTTAAATGTTTATTCGCCTGATTCTTAACTTATTATTAAGTTAACTTTGATTTAAAATAGGTGACCCTTAGAAAGTGAGAGAAGCGAGCGAGAGGGACAGGCAAACAATAGCTAAGCAGCTGCCTGAATATACTTGCGTCGATGAGTATAATTTCCAATATTCAAAAGATATTGACGGTTTGCAAGAAGATATTGATAGAATATAATTTTAAGCAGATAATGAAAACCAAAAGTTTATTATTATACTTTTTTTATTTTTCTTGTGTAAGTACCTATACAAAGTGCGTTTTGTTTTTATTAACTTACAATGTTATCTATGTCAACCTCATTTTCAATGAAATTTAGACTACATGATTGCAGAATATCAAAATTTAATTTTGATATTAATATATTCGATAGAGTTTTTTTTGATAGCAGTGAGAAATTTCGTGTGCGCACGCGAGTGTGCGCTTTCTTATTGTGAATTACTCACTCATGGGCGCGTGCGCTAATAAAATGACAACGACTCACGCACGCGCACATGAGTTTTTAAAAATGGAACGCGCACATGAGCCGTAAATTACTCATGAGTCTTTCGTGTGCGCACGTGAGTGTGCGTTTCCTTACTCTGCTGTTGAGTTTCGGTTCATCGTTAAATTAAACTTAATGCAACACATCGTTGAATTCTGTTCAGACTTGTTAAAGGTTGCAGATTATTTTCATCATGTGCTTCATACGAATCTTATATGAGTTTTGGGCATTTTTAGATTTTTTCAAAGACCATCTACATTTTATTTTCTGGTTAAACTTACTTTTCAATTTGATTTTTCTTCTTTTGGAACTCTCCTGATAGAGATAGGTGGCAGCAAGTCTGGGCTGAAAATATCATATCTAGCTCCACCAACTATCCTGCGGGGTTCCGGAAGAATCAGTGCTCGGACGTTTATTGTTTAGCAGGTCTATAAATAATTTTATATATGATTTTATCTAATATTGAACTAGATGTGCGCATCAGATTAGTAAAGGCACTCTTTTTACCTCAATTTACTCTTTGAGGCGTAACAGTATTTGTGCGTGTTAACTGCATGTGGTCTCCGGAGGTTTGATCATGTTTTCTCTTACAAATTTAAACTGCTAGCTGAACAATACCCACACTGTTCACCTACCTTAACCTGAAAGGACTTTTATACCTGAATATTGTCCACCTACCTCAACCTGTTAGCACTTCTATGCCTCGATACTTTACTTCGCATAAAGGCCCCAACATATTTATTTGATCAATTACACCTTTCGCGTTCTGTATGAAATTATAATCTAATAATACCACCATATTGCTTTCCAGTCACGTGTTCAATTCTTATATCTGATACTGAATTTTGCCTTTACATTGTTTTTTTTTCTTTGTATTTCTTAATTATTAACTCCTTTTTCTTTTGTTTTCTATATTATCTTTATGTATATTTAGGGTATTGAGAGTAGTTTATTTCATTATTTATGATATTCAATTTGTACTTCTTCAAACTATTAAATGTATCCTGAGGAGACAAGGGACTAAAAAATAGTATAATGTCTTATGTAACGCTCATCATAATAAATCTATATATCTATCTATCTGCCTATCTCATTTGCCAAAAGTCTGTCATTATAATCTTCAAGCACATACAGCGATACAATAATTTTTTCTTTGTTTTCCCTAGTTTTTATTTGAGTGAAACTTAAACTTATTTACCTTAATAAAAACCATGAATAGGGTTAAGCAAAGTTCATGATATTGTTTTTTTTTTTTTTTAATTTCTAGACCCTACAAAATTCCAAAGCTATGAATGCGTGATATTGATAATCTCCACTACTTACATTAGCTGCCGTTCCAGATTCCAGAACAAGCAAGCCTGTCGTTTTCATCATCTCGAAGGTTATAATATAAATGAAAATGAGTAGTCGAAAGTAGTACTCAACGTTCTCAACGTTTTTACATTCTTTCGTTATTCTTGAAGCGAATTCTGTATTTCGGGATGAGATAATAATTTAACCAATAGCACAGCATTATCCGCTAGAGCACAATAACTTGGGAAACTTATCTGCCGAATAGTGTTCTCAGACTCAGAGCTTATTATAACCTAAACTGAATTCCGTTACATATATACATACATACATTCATACTTAATTAAGTAAAGTCTAACATTGAATCCCCAGATGATTAGTGGAATGAACGGTTTTGTGATTTATTCTTTGTCACTGACTTTTCTGCCTTTTCATCCTTTCTTTTCCATTCAAGGGAGACGTCTGATATGACCGTGCCACAAAAAGAAATCGATTGGGATTTCACGTTAAGCTCTGAATAATAAGGAATTGAAGAAAAAGTTTTCGTATCATCTATATTGCTCCTTTGCTCTTTACATCAAATGAAAAGGTAACGTTCGATGTAAGATAACAGGACAATGATTTCTTCAAGAAAGAAGAACAGGTCATGAAGGAAAAATTCTTTATAAAGTTAGTTGTTGAGTATTGAAGCTAGTTCTATTGAGGTTAATCGCAATTGCCAGCATTTGCTTCTCCATATTTATATGAATTTTGAAGGGAGAGTAAACGTCCACAAACATGGAAACTGTAGGTGAATTATGGCCTAACAATAGCATTTATGTAAGTCAATAGATTTTAAAAAAATAAAGCAATTTTTATGAAATTTGTATTTTTCACTTTTTGCACATTCTGAGTAATTATTTGGAATAATAAAATAAAAATGGAATACGGGTTAGACCAAGAATATTCTCATCTAAAAAGAGACTAAATATCTGAGCGAAAAATATTCCAATATTTTCATAGTTAGCAGGACATTGATGGGGAAATTTTCTAGTTATTTTGTTTGTTTGTTAAGTAAAATAGTAAAACTCATTACTATTATTACCAATTTCAAAAATTTTGTATACCAAAAAAAAAAAAAGACCAATAATATTGTACACCCTAGATGAAAATAAAAGTTAAATATTGTGAAAACTCAAAGTTTTGTTTGGTAACACATAGAAAGGGCTGCCCTATTTGGGCATTTTGAAATTTTATTTACTACTGCTATGAAACTATCAAACAGTGTGCAAATAAATAGTGAAAAACGAAATTTTTGTATAGCAACCCTAAAAAGGAGTTGCCCGATTGGTACTATTTTAAAAGTTAAACTGACCTTTTTTTAAAAATGTCCGTCTGTAAAATTTCAATACTCTAGGGACGTAAACACCAACGTGGATAACCCAATTCCCGCGTAAACATTATTCCTATCCGAGAATAGCCAATCGGATATTTTACAAAAGGTTAAATAATGTGTTCAAAAATTATTGCAGCGGTCTATTAAATAATTTATATCCCTCTTGATACCTACTTCTTAATCCCCTAGGAGTTACTTCTTGAAGAAAATAGGCAACTGCAACAGCGAACTGTGTCCACCGTGCGTAAAAGAAGTAGATGAAAGCTTGAATCATATCTGTGAGTGTCCCCCGTTGCAGCATTAAGATTGTAAACCACTGAAGAAGCATTTATCTCTCCAATAGGGTTTGGAACTCCAAAGTGAATAATCGAGCTCATAAAAAGATAGATTTAGCTTAACCACTTTAGGGTAGGACTAATTAATTAATTAAAATATACACTCTGTTTCATGTAAAAATTTTTAAATTTTCCGTTTTCTCGAAAACGAATGCATTGGTAACTGGTTTTCAGTATGTGAAGAGATACAATCAAGACTGTTCTAACGTACTGAAAATGGAAAGTTTCAAATTCGTTAATAACAGAGTGTATTATGAAACAGAGTATGCATAACTATAATACGTCACCTTCATGAAGCTGAGAAATTAATGTTTTGATATAGTAATTTTAGTTGTAAACGTTTTTCCAGTATTTGGGCTCATTCTTGAAAATGAAAACCGGGAATACTTTAAACATTGGTAAAGTAACATAGATAAAATGTTTACAGAATAACAGAATATAAATTTGATTTTCATGAGCTACATATGAGTGCGGCAGATCAGAATGTCCAAAGAAACATATTCGCGTTTGGCATGAAGGCGACGAATGAAATTCTAAATAAGGTAAATTAAATTATCAATAATTGCTTATTTGCTCCTATTTTTACCGTTTTGTCATTAATATCATATTTGAAAGCCACTTCTGGTCTAATATTGTGGTAATATTACCTTTTCCAACAAGAATTCACAATTTCTTCTCGCGCGGCGTGAATTAATTTGTCTGCCCACAACCAAAATGCTTCCTACTCGATCTACTAACATGGAATTGGTGGTATCATAAATAAAACCGCCTCCAGCTGAAACAAATAGAGTGTTGATCTACCAACAAAATACTATTCATATGAATGAAATTAACTTAATACATGCAATCGGTATAGTTCTGTTTGTAGGTCCTGTAGTAGCATTTTTTTCATTTGCATCCCTTATTCCTGGAACATAATGCAATGCAGCTACCCGATCTAATGCGGCGATGAAGTGTCAAAATTATAGCCACCAACCTACTGAACAGAATAGCCATTGGTAATTCCGTTAAAATGAAATTGCAATAAGTTTTGTTCACTGTATTAATTATAAATTCAGATTATTATTTTCTAATTTTTTCATCTCCATAATTAAATTTTCTTCGAAACTCATGATGTTCTGCACAAAAATTTTAAAATAAACAAAATATTAATCAGCTCTGAAAATGTCAACATAGGGTAAAGTTGAAAGTTATTATTCCACTTCTGAAATATTTTATTCAAGGCAAATATTTCTTTTTATAAAAATTTTTATTTTAATTATGCTTCTTATTTTTAGTTTACTAATTTTTATTTAATTCTTATTCGTAATTTATTTTTGTTATTTTATTTACAGTTGATGGTACCGGTAGTGACGTGAGACTAAATACTAATAGATTTCCTATTGTAACACTTCTATATAAAAGCTATTTTGTATACTCAGATTTTAAGTGCATTTATGTTTTCTACGAAAATTTAGTTTTACACATTATATTTTTATTTGTATTACCTACATACAGTTATTGTTTATGCTTTTTCTTAATTTCAAATTCAAAGCTTTTTCAATTTTTCTATAGTATTAAAGTTATTTATTAATGTTCTGAATTATATACATATAGATACATAAATTTTTGTAATGTTTTTGATCGGGGATTATTAATATAAGAAACGATGTCACCTTTTTTGGGGATCTCCGATCAGTGAGAAAAAACTACAAAACTTTGTGTTAGTAGTTTAATTAAATTTACCAGAAGTTTCGATTCTGAGTTTTAGAGACCTTTTCAAGGGGTCTGAAGAAATACATTTATTCAGTCGTGTAACATATTGAGAAAAAAGCTTAAATATAAATATATGAAAAGACTAGATTACCTTGTATACTGTATGAGCAAAACTACTGCAGTATAAAAATGACGAAAACACACTACATTTATGTAATAAATAACCGACAAAAAGTGAATAAATTAACACAAAAAACAAATACCTACGTTCTAAAATTAAAGACTAAAAAGGTACTGAGCTGCATCAGCTGTCTTTGATTGTTATGTTGCTGTGGTCTCGTATGTGCCGGTGTGTGTGCTTGTTGGTTTGTGTGAGTGGTGTTATTATGGATTTCTTAGTTTTGATGTGTGCCTTTTTGTTTGCTGTGTGTATGTCCGTGTTTGTTAATTTTATTTAGAATTGTGTAATAATCCTTGTGTATGAATTCTGCATCTAGTCTGATGTTAATTATATGTTTCCTATTGATATAAATGTGTCATACTTGTTTTGTCTCTCTCTTCGTTTTATTATCTTCTGTGTCGATGATGGAAACCTGGTCAAAATTGAAGAATTGTGTTGAAATTGTGTAGTAGTTCATTTGTGTGTCGTTCTGGGATTGCGCAAATAATGGCAACCACGTATTTCTTGATAAATGTGGTCTTGTGTATGGTGTTAGTAAGGGCCTCATTAATAACATGATCAAGGCGCAAAATCTGCTAAGATAGAGGGCTTTCCATGGCCAGTCAACATTTTTGTTTATATAATTGCTTGTTGTACGAAAAATAGTTGGAATCAAAAACGCAAAACTTTATGATTTCCATGAGAAGTTTCTTATCAATGGGAGTCACGTTTTCTATTAAATGGCATTTATCATTGATAATTTGGAGAGCTAATTGTGTGTCCGCATTGGTATATAACGATACCACGTCTAATTAGATTATAATATCATTAGAATTTATCTGTATGCTGTCAAGAATTTTTTTTTTCGGCTGTTGGAATCTTCCAGAAAATAATAAAAGGAGGAGAGAGACAAAAGAAGCATATCACATTTTTATCAATAGGAAACACATAATTAACATCAGACTAGATGAAGAATTCATATTTGTTTTATGTGTTAATTTATTTATTTTTTGTCGGTTATTTATTAAATAAATGTAGTGTTTTTTCTTCATACTGTAGTAGTTTTGTTCATATATGTAGTATACAAGGTAATCTAATGTTTTAATATATTTATATTCAAACTTTTTTCTCAATATGTTAGACGACTGAATAAATGTATTTCCACATACTCCTTGAAAATGACTCTATGACTCGGAGTCGAAACTTCGGGTAATTTTAAATAAACTAACACAAAAAATTTTGCAGTTTTTCTCATTGATCGGAGATCCCAAAAAGAGCTCACATCGTTTATTACATGTAGGAGCCAGGATCAGATATAGGGGGAGCAATGAGGGCCATATGGCACGGGCCCCAAGCCCACGGAGGGCCCCCTAAATCCATGGTAAATGCATCTGAAATAAAAACATATTTTTGTCATAATTTTTAAAAATATATATAAGTTTATGCATGTTGGTGCTGTTTTGTGTCCCGATTGTATATGCATATGGTAGCATCACTGACATGTATATAAATGGACTGCTGGTTGAACTAAAAATGCATGAAAGCAAATTGCACCACTTTCATATTCCTGCCTCTTTCCATGAGAGCATACTTTCCCGCTGAACTGTAACGATTCAGTGGTATTTACAACCAAAACAGCCTTATAATTAAAATTTACCAATTCAAATAGTCCCAAATACTTTTGTGGTAAATTCGATAAATCCCACTGACATGCATATAAGTAAATTCCCAAATAATTTAAATAAATCGTCAGTGAGATTATACTTTCTGAAATCAAAACTGGTGCCACATGAAACAGAAGATCAGTCAGTCCATTTGTATACATGTCACTGGGCAGCATTTAATACATTTTTAGTTTGATTTCTTTCATTTCTATAGTTCTGTCCTTCGTTATAAGTTATACAGTGAAACTTCTCCAATGTTTGTGTTAAGCTCAGCTTTTGTAGTGTAAGAGCACAATGTAGGAATAAACAGCTAGCAGATTTTTGAAGGAGCAGCAAGTTATTCTAAAAGAGTGGTTGGTCGACATTTTTACACGCTGCCTTTGGTTTACTGTCAAGTCAATGGTCCCACTTGTTAGTTGTTTATTTTGTGCTTGCATCTCATTTGCTCTGCATTTTCCGTCTTTCGTTAATATTTACCCCTTCGAGATTTGGTTGACATATTCTTATGATATTCAGACGGAAGGAGCCCCATTTTTCTGGTCAGCTGGGGCCCCCATATCCTCTCTCAGGCCCTGTGTAGGACACTACACCTCCCTCTAGCTTGAAGTATAGATGACAGTATGTACCTGAAATGTCAAGCGAATAGTATCTTTCAAACTTTTCTATATCTAACAAAAATGATTTAAAACCGGATGGAGACTATTGTTGATGACATGATTTTCCATAAATACTTTCGAGCATTTTGAATTTTTGTAGCCTCAACTTAAATGTATGGTTAAGCCTGTTTTACAGAATGACTTACGCTAAAAAATTGGGGTATTTTTTTTCTAGACTATTCTCCATCTTATTTGTTTGCGCAAATATATTAGAAATGTTACATGGAGTATTTTTGGAAGGCTCTTGAAAACTATTATCTAAATTTAATTCGGTTTCGATCCATCCCGTATGCACTATTCTTTTGCTTGTCATCTTAACCGTATTGACGATATTTTATCAAAAATTGGTGGAATAACAACCATTTTTAGTTATTTTTTCCCTTTTCTTTTTTGACAATAACTAATCTGGTTGTAACGACATTTAGTAGTTATTTGTTTCACTAGATGAATTTGACTAAGACCTGCGCCAATTTTAGCAGTCTTCTAAATTCTACACTTTATTTCCAATAACAATTTAAGAACATTTCTAACTTCGTTATTTTCCTGACATATTTAATCGTGGACACAATCTTAATTTTCGTTAATTACTTACGCTGTTCACAATTAATATAATTAAAATAATTTAAGGTTACTCTTAAAACTATTCAGAATTAAATTTACAAATTTTAATGGTCTTCTTCTAGATAACCAATACGAGCCCAATTTCTGGTGATGTGGTAGATAACCGCCTGTTGTGGCCATCAGTATAAAGAACAAATCTACATTCTGTGTTCGTCTGCCAAGCGGTCAACACTTTACTATAGTTGAGCCATAGAACAGCCATGTTTAATGCAAAAATATTTTTCTTATTTATTTTCTTTTTCATGGCACTGAAACCAATTAGTGTAAAAGTAATAAACCGTCCTAGCTCTATAGTTTTAACAGACGTTACGAAGTTGTTTGTGAAAAAACTGAATCAAGAGCGAATGCCATCATCGCTTGGAATAAAGGGAAAAGTCAACTGAGAAGGACGAAGGTAAGTATCTCCATAATTTGAAATAATTAACCCCTCTGGAAGTCTCTGATAACCTGGCGATGTTTAACTGTAAATCTTTAATTGCATAATTTACATTAATCCTCATTTGCTACGGAAACCCTTTATACATTTCATTTAGCAGTTATGTCCGTTGTCATCAACTATGCATAATTAGTTTAATATTTGCTAGAATACCGCAGTAATTGGAAAGCTTAAAATATGCATGCAGGGCTATTTTGAGGGTGTGTATAACTGCTCTCTTAACCTATGAAAAGTGCTATATGGTTGGCTGTAGTGGGATGTCAAAAATATCCCGTCATTTGCATATAAGCTCTACTTAATAACCACTCCACATCATTTTAAATATTAATGGTAAATTCTTGTGGAAAATGTTATCGTTAAATGAGAATAACTGGAGATGGAAGCTGAGACCTTCATATTTCATACATACATATCGAATCCCACATAATATGTATACGGTTATATGGTTCTATTGAATTTGGAAAAATTCGAACAGGGATGTAAGTTATGGAAATTTGGATTGAGGAAAATCCTTTACCCTGGCGGTATAAGTATTTATTACCATCGTATTTATTAGACAGAACAACTGGCACACACTTTTATAATTAAATTAGCAAAATTCTTATAAAGTTAAACATACGTATATGTATAAACCAAGACATCTTTTCATGGTTCAAAAATAGAAAAAATGCTTACAATCGGTAAGCTTACCTGAATTTTGGGGTATTTTATTCTGAAAAATTACAATGGTACCATTTGAGGTTGAGCTTATGTATTGTAGAAATGGTGAGCCGAGGCCCATTTAACCTTTTATTATTAACTGGAGCCGAATACGACCCCAAAAATAATTCATTTATGTTTTTCTGAAAAAACTAGTGAAAGTTCTCACGGCACATTGTTTTAAAAGCGTACTATGGATAACTGAAATTCTCTGGGTGTCAATATAAAAAAAAATGGGTGTCTTTCTCTGAGAAATATAAAGGGGCTGGGGTCGTTTCCGAGCTCAGGGTAGGTATATTGGAAATGGAGAATTCCAGAAATTTTTAAAGGAAAAATTAACAAAACCAATAGGTGAAGGAAAATTTAACAATGTTTTTCGTAATTTTTACAAATTTGTAGTATCTAGTAGTATCTATACCAAAGGCGTTCTGAACACATCTGGTCAACTGTGTAACAAATATAGTGAGTCAAGGGAGACACGCCGGTGGTCAATGTGTGTATTTTATGGCGTCTTAACTGCTATAAAAATAAACGAGTTAATACATTTACGTCTTTCAAACTCAAAGAAATAAAGAAACTGGTGAAATAATACGCCCTTTTTTTGTTAAATGTAGCATTAAGTCTTCTAAGACCATATTTAGAGGAACGTTTTGAACGCCACACTTTGACTACTTGGCTTAAGGACAGAATTTCCAGAATAATTCAAAAGGAAGTAGTTGTTGAAGAGTTGCAAGTTCCACAATCAAAAGATAGAAAAATCAACTCGTAATGCGAAAGCTGCCAGCGATACGTACATATGCTCAATATATTATACAAAAATGTGTTTTAGCTGTCTTCATAAATGAAATAAAATGCATAATTAAATGCAATATGTACAATAATATTATTCCTAAATTATTTAAACCGTCTTGAATTAGCTAGTAAAATCGGCTAAGTCCATTCTCGACCCCCGGGTAAGAAAATCAAGGTTGAAACTATGAGTGTTAATAAAGAGGGTTAAATGTATGCCAGTAAAGTTCGCTAATATATTATCATGTCCGCTTTAGGGTACTGGATATAACATAACACTCCATCACTGATTGACTTGTTCAGATTGGAATGATGGCAGATTTCAATATTTTTAACGCGATACAAGTTCTGAAGGTATAATTTAGAATTGGAGTTTCAAAGGCTACGATGGTTGAAATCTGTCATTTTGTCTCCTCGGTATTAGTCTTAGTAGCAGTGGATCAGCCACGTGTCTTTGTTTCAGCCAGCAGTCTAGAAAGTGAACTGTGTTCAAACCAGTTCAATTCTGGCTACAAACAATTGTAGCGTATTCCCCTTACGCTACCCTTTTTAACTTTTTCGGCTTCTCTACCTTCTGTAGAGAAACCTCCATAATTTTCCCAGAGGTACCTAAAAAGGGGATAAAATTTAAATATTCTTGAGAAGTAGCCCTATGCCACTTCTCCATATTAGAAAAAAACAAAAAAATCCTGCAAAAGAAAATAACAACAAAAATTTTCTTCTAAAAAGAAAAAAGAAAAAAAAAATTTCTAAAATGTGCAAAAATGCGCACAAATTAAAATATTTCGAATAAAACTCACCGCTAGTCACAAACCTCGAGGAGACGAAAACGGCAATTCGCCTAGCTGTAAGGCATCACGCGATATCATCACGCTATGCATTACAGCAGGTCCGCCCGAAATTCCGAGAAAAAAATTGAGCTCGAATGTACGACAGCTGTGGCAAGCATTGGAGATTTTTTTTTCGAAAGAAAGAAAGAAAAAACGTTCGTCGGTCGGTCGGGAGGGATAGAGAACGGCTGGAATGTAGGCAGACCGCGCCGAGTTGAGGCAGTTGATTCTGAGCAGGCGATTAGGGAAGAACCACGCGCGCACAGTAGTAAAAAGTTTTTTTTTGTTGGTGAAATTTTGATTCGGAACGGTCGTGGAAGCAGATCAGATCATGGGACTTTTGTGATTCTCCGCTGGTTTATGGCTTTTCCTGAAAAGGAAAATGTCGATTAATTATTGACTCGAGCGTTATAAATTGTTTTAATAGATTACCTGTGCAATCTTTCTTTGTGAACTTTTATTGCCAGGAGAGCTTATCTGAAAAGGAAAATTATTTGATTATTTAGTGACTCTAGTGTTATAAGTGTTTTACTGATTACCTGTGCCATTTTCCTTCGTGGAATTTTCATGCCAGAGAGCATATCTGAAAAGGAAAATCTTGATTAATTAGTGACTCTAGTGTTGTAAGATGTGTAATTTTTCCTTGCTGAATTTTCGTACCGTGAAGGCGTATCTGGAAAAAGGAAAATTTTGATTTTTATGGATTACCTGCGTAAATTTTCGTTTGTGGAATTTTCATGCCAAGAAAGCGTATCTGAAAAGGAAAATTATTTGATTATGTAGTGACTCTAGTGTTATAAGTGTGTTACTGATTACCTGTGCCATTTTCCTTCGTGGAATTTTCATGCCAGAGAGCATATCTGAAAAGGAAAATTATTTGATTATTTAGTGACTCTAGTGTTATAAGTTGTTTTACTGATGACCTGTGCCATTTTCCTTCGTGGAATTTTCATGCCAGAGAGCATATCTGAAAAGGAAAATTTTGATTATTTAGTGACTCTAGTGTTATAAGTTGTTTTACGGATTACCTGTGCCATTTTCCTTCGTGGAATTTTCATGCCAGAGAGCATATCTGAAAAGGAAAATTTTGATTATTTAGTGACTCTAGTGTTATAAGTTGTTTTACGGATTACCTGTGCCATTTTCCTTCGTGGAATTTTCATGCCAGAGAGCATATCTGAAAAGGAAAATTTTGATTAATTAGTGACTCTAGTGTTGTAAGATATGTAATTTTTCTTTGCTGAATTTTCGTACCATGAAGGCGTATCTGGAAAAGGGAAAATTTTGATTTTTATGGATTACCTGCGTAAATTTTTGTTTGTGGAATTTTCATGCCAAGAAAGCATATCTGAAAAGGAAAATTATTTGATTATTTAGTGACTCTAGTGTTATAAGAGTGTTACTGATTACCTGTGCCATTTTCCTTCGTGGAATTTTCATGCCAGAGAGCATATCTGAAAAGGAAAATTATTTGATTATTTAGTGACTCTAGTGTTATAAGTTGTTTTACTGATTACCTGTGCCATTTTCCTTCGTGGAATTTTCATGCCAGAGAGCATATCTGAAAAGGAAAATCTTGATTAATTAGTGACTCTAGTGTTGTAAGATGTGTAATTTTTCCTTGCTGAATTTTCGTACCGTGAAGGCGTATCTGGAAAAAGGAAAATTTTGATTTTTATGGATTACCTGCGTAAATTTTCGTTTGTGGAATTTTCATGCCAAGAGAGCATATCTGAAAAGGAAAATTATTTGATTATTTAGTGACTCTAGTGTTATAAGTTGTGTTATGGATTACCTGTGTAAATTTGTCTTCGTGGAATTTTCCTGCCATGAGGGCATACCTGAAAAGGGAAAAGTTTGATTAGTCAGTGACTCTGGTCGTATAATTTTTTTTGTGTTATGATTTACCTGTTTAGTTTTCTTCGATGATTTCGACGCCGTGGAAGCATACCTGGGAATAAAGTGTTAATTATTCAGAAACTCTGGTGATAGATCTTTATGAATTACCTGTGTAGTGCCATTCGTTAATTTCCACGCCGAAAGGGTGTACTTGACTAGAAAAATTTAATTAATCAGTAACTCTAGTGATAGATCTTTCGTGAATTACCTGTGTAATGCGGTTCATTAATTTTCACGCCGTACAGTTGTATTCAAAAGGAAAACTTTGGTTAATCAGGGTCTCTCGCGAACTTTCTTTTTCGAGTTCCGTATTCCCATTATTCGCTATACATATCACAGCTTTGGAATATTGAAGAATAAGTGCGTAATACAAAACAAAAAAAAAAAAAAAAATATAAAACACTAATAAAGAAGGAAAAAACAAATAAAGGAGAAATATATAAATTACTATTCTATTAATAAATAAAAAAAAAACAAAAAAAAAAAAAACAAAAAAGAGGTCAATGTACCCACAAATACAACTCCGAGCAGTCAATAGTCCTGTCAACGGAAGGGTGCACCCAGTCAACTTTAGCATATGTCATCGAGGGACTTCGCTCGCCTCTTATCTGTCCTGGTAGAGGTCCAAGGTTTAGTATTTAATATTGTCTTGAAAATAAAAGATATCTTTTGGTTTTGACTGTCAGTCGGCAGAGGCCCAAGGGCTCGTAATGTTATCCTAAGTAGAATAAAAAAAAAATATCTTTTGTTTGAAGTCGTGGCCAGTAGAAGCCCAAAGTTTGAGAATAGCGTACTTCTTGCATGAATCCTAGTCATAAGTATAGGTAGTAGGGCCAGCTTAGAATAAGCGTTATAAATGTATATGAATATAGTCTTCTTATTAACGTAAAGGCAGGGAAGAAGTGACAAAAGGAAGGCTTTTTCTATTATAGTGAATTTTTTTTTGGTGCATACCTAATTTGTACAGCTGGTTTTGTATGGAGAATCGTGGGATGAGATTATTATTAAATATTTTGTGAACTTACGAAGCCGTGTACTCCATTTCTTAACTAGTAGCCCTGTTCAACCACCGTTGTCCATCGTCCACCCTTCGTGGGTAGGCAGACCCCTCATACCGGGCGGGTATGGAACGCATTGCTACAGGTAATAGTCTCAACGTGATGGAGTAGCTAACTTTGGGACATGGTATGGCGGATCGATTCGTGGAGGTAGGCCTCTAGCACACACATTCTTCATATGGGGCTAAGCATATCAGTACGGCTTTGGAGGCTTAGTCAGGGTGGATGGGAGCGATTGGGCCCAATATTACCCAAAGCTTGAGTCTCAGCATCATCAGAGACTCTCACTCGCTCTCTCCCTCTCTCATCGCTTCCTGCTCCGGCGTTGAACGTTCTCCGGGTGTTAATATCTAGGTCCTGCGTTGACGATGTTTCCGCTGTTGTTTTTTTGCTTACTAACATCAAATTAAATAAATTTTCTTCCACCTAGGATTCTAGGTTTCACCAGGAGGAGGAAACTTGCCTAGTTCTCAGTCCTTCCTTTTTTTTTGTCCGTCCGTCCGTCCGCAGTCTCACCTGCAATTTCAGTTTTCTTTTACTGTCCGTCCGTCTGTCTGGTCAACTATTCTGTCGATTATGCACAGTTCAACAAGCATTGAAGGGATGTGGGTGGCAAGAACCACCCCAAGCCGGCTGATCGCTAGCGGCATACTCGCTGTGCAGCCACCCACACATATCCTGGATATGATTTTGTAACCAAGAGGTGTCGGACGCGGTATGTGTCTACATTCAGGTACAAGTGGATGTAGGTAGATCTGTCGGCTGACAAGCTCTTCGCTACACAATTCCTAAAAGGAGAACATAAATCAGGTTAAAAAATAGGTTCTGAAAATAAAATAAATTCAGTAAATGTGATCTCATTACAATTGTCTCAAAATAGGTACAATACTTAAACAAAAGCATATGTTTGTTATTTAACATGCAACTCATTACACATACATAACCAGATCGAGCAGATCAACTTAAATCAAAGCATTCTCAAAATCATCGAACTGGAATTTCTTTCTTTTTTATTGCTTCCTGCACCGAAATTTCATTTATCACAGCAGCATGTGCTGCCGTCAACTTATTGTTGCGAGGCATTTTTGTTCGTTGCTATGCAAGTTTTATCACTAATTCTGTAAGTTCACAGATGCATTGTCAAATCTTGTTATCATGCGCTACTGCTACTTCATAATTGGTGTCGTGTGCAAGCAAGGGCTATATAAGCAACAAGCTGACTGGCCTCGATCTCTTTTTGCAGTTGGAATCGCTTGGGATAGGTTGCCTAGGTTAGGTACTAACATTTTATATCGCGCATCGACTGATATACAATTCCTATTAATAAAACACTTTAAGCTGCACAGTGACTGACTTAAAGAGCATTATTTCGGACATTTACTAGCACACACCTTATTTCGCGCCTTGGCTGAAATAAAGAATCTTACTTCGGGTCTTGACTGAAGTAAAATACGACTTTAAGCCGGGTATTGACTGACCTAAACCATATTGTATGTCGGGTCCCGACTGAGATTAAATTTACTAACAGTAACACTTTATTTTTGATCTAGACGGGAATAACGAATTGTTCTAATGAAGAGCCTTAACATTAACTTAAAGCCAATTTCTCAAGTGCCAAGTATTAAATCGGTGAGTACCAGCCACTTTAAACATTTATTTTACTTACGTATCTAATTTAATATATTCTAAATTTTGGGTGCATATATTTTATAATTCACATTTTTATTTTTACCCCAAATATTTATCCTATATAGATATAATATATCACATTCTTGACTAATTGTGAATCACAATTTTCTGATAATAAGTTTGTTTTTCAGTGTAATACAAAAACTCTGACCCAAAATTTATACAATGAGCTTTATCCCCAATTGAAAATCGTACATTATAAATCTGTTTCAATAAGTGTGTTTATATTGTGTGTGAATTTATGACCTAATAACTTATATACATAATCTGATTTAAATATAATTGGTGGGAAATTCCAAAAAATAAGCGTGATAATTTATTGTAAGTTAAAAGCAAATGGACACTGTTTTTTGTTATAAGAAAATATACCACTGATCTTAATCCACAGTTATCAGTGCATTCATTTCAGTCTTCACTAGATTCAAGTTTGTGGGTACGATCTAACTACGGGCAGTAAAACTACATAGTAAGCTTTAAACACACCTGTTATTGTAGAATGCAATATTTCAATTCCGTTTTACAACAGCAGTAATGCTATTAATACATACAGCAAATAATACGAATTTGGTTTTTTATTTAATTCAGAATCACCTCCAATCTAATCTGTCTAAGAATCCTCTATAGCACCTCGATTCGGACAGTTAACATACAAAATCCTATGAATCCTTTGTTTCAATGAGACGAAAGAAGTTCCATCGTAATATCCTCCAGTCAAAAAATGCAACAAATTATAATTTCGCTGTACTCACGATTTCATGGTAAGGGACTTACGATGAAGATTTAAGGAGAGAGTAAACAGCAAATAGGATAAGAAAATAAAAGAAATTGCTTCAGTATGGACGGTAGCAAAAAGAGCATAGATCATACATATCACCAACCGAAATTACCCCAGAGCTACAAATATTGTTGAGATGTGATGTGTGATATTTTTGTTCTCAATTGCTCTACCACTTGACACACCTGATTCACTTGATAGTAAACAATCATCCATTGCATAACGATTACCATACAAAGATATTGTCCATTGCCTTACTCAAGCACTCATGGCACCCAGCTCGTACAATCAACAAATTGCAATCAAAGCACAATTTTGTTAAGTCGAAAATCGTTGCTCAACATATTTCAAAGGCCTTTGATAGAGTCTGACATCCAGCCTTTTTAGCCAAACTTAAAGCATTTAGTCTCACCCCTCCTCTTCTATTATGGTTTGAAAGTTTCATGTCCGGTCGCCTAATACGAGTTGTATTAAATGGCGTGTCATCTGAATCTCACCCTGAAAATGCCGGTGTGCCCCAGGGGTCTGTTATCTCTCCCACTCTTCTTAATTTTCATTAAAAATCTGCTTTCCCTGACTTTGAATCCCATCCATAGTTTCGCTGACGATAGTACCCTTGATTTCGCTTACCCCTTTGACACTCTTGCGGATTCCAGAGGTAATGCCGCATGTGTTAAACGAAATTGCCTGATTAGATTATTAAATAACCGCTTGTCCAATATCGTCTCTTGGGGCAATGCGAATTGCGTCGAATTCAATGCATCTAAAACAAAAAGCTGTCTCAGCTCTTTAAAACAAGACCATAAGTTTTCCACTACCTTTTCATTTGGTGGAGCACTGACTTACGATACAACGTCTTTATGCATTCTGGGCATTACTATTTCCAGTAAGTTAAGCTGGACAGATCACATCTTCTGTTTCCAAATAAGTGTCGAAATATCTCTGATTTCTGAAAGGGTGCTCCTCTACAAGTCCTATATCAGACCTAGAACGGAATTCAATTCCTACATCTGGGCTGGGACTAGCAGTACCGTCTTATCTTCATTGGATATTGTTCAAAAGAGAGCCTTCAAGCCCATTGAAGATATGGCAATAACTTGTCATATCGACTCACTAGAGCATCACCGCAATGTTGAATGTCTTTCGCTCCTTTATGGCTACATGCATGGTCAATGTTCCCATGAAATATCTATTCTGATCCCTTGTAGGATGAGTCATGTATGCAATACTCGCGCTGCATACCACACACATCCTTTTACCATCTTCTGGCTTTCCTCCGGTATACAATCTGCGAAAGTTTAAGAGTGACTACATCAATACCTCCGCAGCTCTCTTCCTAATTCCTTTCCCTATCTCCTTCCCGTAATTCTGTGCTTTGCATCTTCATTGAGCTTGGCGTATTAATATATATAAAAAAAAATAAAAATAAAAAACAGCAACCAAAATGCTACCAGGGCTTTTGTTTGAATCGTGTCTTCTGATACTGTCCTCTGTGGGGTGAACTGGGTTCACAAAAAGACACTCTTGTGTTGATTACATCATCACCTTGCGGCACACTGTTGAACAATGTGCAGAACTCCGATCTACCATTTACCCAGCTTATGCTTATGTGGACTATGAAAAGACCATCAATTCTATTAACAGGATTCCAAAATGGAAGGCGTTATACCGACGCAGAATTTTCCGAAAGACTACTGATTATGAATACTTTTGCCTTTACGTTTCATAACTATTAACGGTCGTCACTTGTCAATAATCCGCGTGACATACAATGGCGATTGATGAATCTATTTAGAAATACACAGGCCACATAAGAGGATAGGTAACAATTCTTGAATGAACAAATCAAAAATAGCTTTTACTAACAAGTACCTGATATAGATTTCTAGTAAAATTGCAGGACGAAAAAAGCATCGAACATTTAATTTTGTTATTAAATAGTGCTACTCTATACCTACTGGGAATGGTTCAAGGTTGCCTAATTCATAAACGCTTTTCTAAGCAGGCTGGTATTTACATAATATTGAAAAGATTTGCTGGCAGGATCAGATATCAAATATTGAATTGTGGAAGTATACAGACCAGGACAGGATTGAAGTCGTAATAAAACAAAGAAAGTGAAATTGGATATTTTTTAACCATCTCGATGGGGCACTCTGTATGCAAGCTACATACTGCAAGAATATCTGATAGCGCACTACGTATCGTGTCCGTGCTAGTCAACAACAAGCAGATAAAAGAAAGCACTGCCGATTAATGCATAATAGTGCATAACAAATCTGGAGAAGAATTTTCGAAAAAATTTCTAGAAAAATAAATAAATGCTTCTCTACGTTGTTTTTGGATTGAATGTCAGCAGCCCGGCCAACAATACTGTACAAAAATTCTACTGCCGACGTAATCACGTATAAGTTGTGCTTGAAAGAAATGAAGACATTCTGTACAAAATTAGTGCAAAGGATGGAGGTTTGAAAAAGCTTATTCGATAATTTTCGATCGAAAATGTTATATAACATTTTCTCGAGTTCCCACCATTTTCGAAGTTATAGGCGATTTCCATATTTTTTTTTTATATTTTGAGCCTTTTCACCTTTTTGACTATAGCACAGTTCAGACTATTCATAGGACTGCCATTTTACTTTTCTTTTATTCGTATTATTACAGGGTCTCATTCGGTGTAACTCGGTTTTGAAAACCTTTAAACATAATGGAACAATTGGCGATTTGTTGCCGAAACCGAAACATTTTTCTGGTAAAAAATTCATCTGTTTTCAAAGTCACCAATCTCGAAAAGTAGCCATCCCAACAGATGATCCGGTTCTCGTAGAAAACATTCCTCAATTACTACCTTTTATAAAAGTCCAACACGGTTAGTCCATTTTAAGTGTTGTCAGAATTACAGTAAAAGCTTACATGCAACATACGTCTTATAACTTGAGCAAAATTAATTCGAATTGCAGGACTTTTAAGGATGGAAGAAACAAAGAAACAATGTACCAGAGGAAAAAACACTCACGATTTTGTAATTGCAATGAGGAAAATTTATTTCTGAGATTGTTGGATATTTATTTTCCATCATAAACCCTAAACGCTATTTACCAAGCAAATGTTGGTCTTAACTGCAAGTAGCTGAATTAACAGTTCATAAAAATAGCATTGTCTGTAAGAGATGATAAGAAAATACAAGAGCGGAGTAGTATTTCAAATCCTGTTTGCACTATGTGCAATAAAATATTTGGTTCCAACTGGAGGTAACAAAATTTTCATAACGTGATGAAATGTTGGAAAAGGTATAAATAACCTTTTCAGGAAGGTCAATATTATTTATATCAAAATATTCAGAGTCGAGAGATTTTCTTACTACTTAAGGATGGCGAATTTAAGATTTTTAAATAGCATTTAGAGGAAATGCACTTCATGTATGGATTTTGTAACGATAATGCTTCTCAAGCTGTTGAAGAATACCGTAAAGGTATTCATCGTGGAGAAATCCTTCTAAAAGATTTTTTTCCAATTTGCACGCGCGCTTATGTGAAACAGGGAGTTTTCATGGTTGGTTCGAAAGACCATTCATTCATACACCGGAAGTACTTAATATCGTAGAAAATGAGTCGGGTGTCAGCGTCAGGCAAATATCTAAAAGAAATGGAGTCCCTATAGAAAGGTAATACCTACATAAATAATTTTAGAAATACGCAGTATAGCTTACCCTTCTAACTTGTCTTATTTATTAGTTTCATCGACAACTTCGGAAAAAACTTTTGCATCCGTATCATTAGTAGCGTGTGCAAGCTCTACGTCTGAGGGACTTTGAACCTCGAATGGGATTTTCGCGGTGTCTATTACAGAACATGGCTGCAATAGCCCAACATTTTATTGATTAAAGAGGCCACATTTATCAGGGATGGCGCGGTAATTATGTTCATCACTGGTCTTCATCTAATCCCCATTGAATAAGAAGGAGCCATTTTCAGAGAAGATTTAGTGTGAATATCTTGGGCGGTATAATATGAAATCTATTGATTGAACCCTTTGAGCTACCAGCAAGATTATCCTCTGAAAATTATATATTATTTCTTGGGGAAAATCTATCAAATCTCCTAGATGAGGTACCCATCGCAGTGAGAAGAAGAATGTTGTTTCAATATTACGGCGCTTCCGCTCATTCAAGCAAACAACTAAAATGGTACTTGAATGAAACTTTTCCCGATCGGTGGATAGGTCGCATTGGTCCTGCTCCTTGGCTTGCCAAATCTCCGGATTTAATACGTTTGGATTTTTTATTTTTGGGGACGCATAAAATATAGGAAAATGATAAAACATCACGCGGAATGCTACTGGAAAAAGTTTACCACACTGTAAAAATTGCTAGAAGAGAATTGAGGATAAACAAAATTTAGAAATTTAGAAAATGAAGAAAATTTTTAGCAGCTTTTAAAACAAACACGAACGAAAAAAATTATTTGTTTTGGTTCTTTGACCTATGGTTGAGTTTTGATTTTCAATGTATTACCTGAATTTCTTAAATTCACTTTTGTTACATTTGTCAAATAATCTACAACCTATTTTACCTTCACTAGAGGTGTCAGGAATAATAGTTCTTTCAGTTCATCAAGAAAACAGCTATTGAAATAAATAACAAAGAGAATCTTTAATAGTTTTTTATATATGTTTATTGTATCCTTCCAGGCCAACACAAACACATACGTTTCCGTTTTTTTAAGCTGTTCTGTGATCCAGAAATATACTAATCGATGCTCTTTTTTGTTGTATAGCTACTTCTTCTATTTTCTAGAATTTTGTTCAAGAAAGAATTTTTTGGGATTCTCCGGTATATAGCAAAAGCTAAAAATGTTCTAATTTGTTATTTCATCACACAACCCATTAATTTTTGGTGACAAGTTTCAAGTCTTGGTTTGACTCATCAACAGGTCACAAATAGCGGAATTGTGTGATTTGAAAAACAAATGAAAAAAATTAAAAAAGAAGAAAGAAATGAAATGTTTGAGAAAATAGAAAAAAACAATTTTTTATTTATTGAAAAAAATTTAAAAAAATTTTAAAGAAACATATTCATTCGAAGCGAATCGAACCTGTATACGCCACGCAGTGGGCTGAAAAATAAAAAAAGATGAGTCAAACCAAGACTTGAAACTTGTCACCAAAAATTAATGCGTTGTGTGATGAAATAACAAATTAGAACATTTTTAGCTTTTGCTATATACCGGAGAATCCCAAAAAATTCTTTCTTGAACAAAATTAAGTTTAACCCGGTAAAAAGTCCAGTCGTAATCTGTTTATTTTCTAGAATGAAAAATAACTTTTATTTTTTTTTACAATCGTTTCTTTCATGTTTTTTTTTGTTTGTTTTAGAACAGGTATGCCTACTCCCTAATCACCAGTGCTTCATCAATTTTCATAAACCTTACAAATTCCCTGCGGACCTGCCAGGTGCAAGGTGTCTTGCATTTGCCGCCACAGATGTACTTGTGGCGACGCTTTTGTTCCGAGCTGTACATTCAATAAATCACAATACCTTGAGATACCTTGCTGACGACCCAAGGAAGTTTAGATAGGTAGGCTAAAATTTTTATTTTGAATTGTAAAAAACAGAGAAGATTATTCCGATGTCAGAATTGAACGGAAAATGTTATTGCTTTGAATGTCAACGAGAACACAATTACTCAGGGATTTTGCATAGGAAATAATTATTAAAAAAGAAAAAATTAAACTGGATACCATCAGCTTAATAAAGCCCCGGTGGATTATCATCAATGCATCTTCATTTTAATGCTCTTTTCTATTAAATAAATACTGTTACAACCAACAATCTAATCTAGGTCTTACAGTACGGACGGGCATTCCCTGTCGTGGTTACCGTACACGCTAACAACAGTAACAATTCGACTTCAACCACCGAAGATACGGAAATGACGTGATGTTGACTCAGCCAATTTAACAAGGTCAAAGTCTCCTAGTTACTAACCTTTCAGTAACGCCGTTCTTCCTGACGCACCCTCAATATCGTATAGTATGTTGACTATTAGTACCTACCCAGATTTTCATAGCGACAACCGAAAGCAGAGACCACTCCTCAGTGTTCTAAATTGGACTTCTAACACAAGGCCGCATACTTGTAGCCGATTCAATTAACTTTTCTCATAGCTAAAGAAAACCTCGTCTTCTCTCTACATCACTACTGGGTCGTGTCCGGTACTAAGCAGCATCCAGACGTTCCCAAGCAAATGGTAACATTGAGTTTCCCGAAGTCAAGTCAAGGTATCAAGCACCACCTACGCTGAACCGCCTTTTGTGGCGTTGACATAGGACGCGCTATCTCCGCTTCAACATCATCTTGCCACACGGAGCTCGTGTTACGACATATTGTAGCAAAAGGAAGGCATCTCATCCACGAAGTCTCAGCACTTCATGACATCCTATTTTTCAAGAGGTGATTATCTCGACAAATAACTGTGATAGTCATTTTCCTCACTACAAACTATCACCAAATACTCACAGGTAATATCGGCATTAGTTTGGTAAATTTCGTTTAAGGTTTATGATGTAAAATAAATTGCCAGCAGTTTCAGAAATAAATTTTTTTTATTGGAATTAATAAACCGTGAGTATTTTTGCCTTAGGTAGATTGTTTCTTCCATCCTGAAAAGACTTCTTGCAATTCGAATTAATTCTGCTCAAGTTTTTACTCTAACTCTGGCAACACATAAAATAGACTAACCGTGTTGAACATTTATAAAATGTAGTAATTGATAAGTGTTTTCTATTAGAACCGGATCATCTGTTGGGATGGCTACTTTTAAAGATTTATGACTTTGAAAACATATGAATTTTTGACGAAAAAAATTTTTCTGGAACAAATCGCCAATTTTTCCAGTTTCAAAACTGAGTTACATCGAATGAGAGCGTGGAATCAAATGAATAAAACAAAAGAAAAATAGTCGTCCTGTAAACAGTCTGACCTGAATTACAGTCAAAAAGGTGACTTTAGGTCCAAATTTTCGAAAAACTCTAAAACGCCAATAACTTCGAAAATAGTGCAAACTCGGATAAATGCTGTGTAACATTTTCGATCGCAAATAGGCTGTCCTTTCGACGCTTAAATTTTTTTACCATTTCGAAGGGACACCCAGTATGTATGCGAAAAAGAGTAACAAAAGTAATTTTACATAATTATAACTAAAGAGTTTTAATTAACATCATGGTTTAATAGTGATAGATTTCTATTGTAACTGGAATTTACTAATGGCAACTAGTCAATTATAAATTTAGTTATAAACTATGCGAGAATTCAGCCACAACCAAAGTTAGTATCAACTGTATTACATTAATTTTAGATTTAAGAGAGAGCTAGGATTTCCTAATAAAATCGGGTTTTGACGGATTTCGTGTTTTGACACATATAAATCTTCTAGTGGGCGTTTTTAACACACCCTATAAGTGGATTCTGCACATTCAGGAACTAAAATGCAAGTTACAGAATTCTTTCTAAAGTTATTAAAAGAAAATTTTAAATTTTTCTGTTAATAGCTTATTAAATTTCAAGTATTCGTATACAGGTGGTGACAGCATAATATGCAGTTGCAAGAAAATATAAAAACTTTCCTCAAAATTGTCGGGTTCATAAACATTTTGTGTAATACGTATGAAAATATGCTAAAAATTATAAGCTTGTAGATCGAAAACTTTATCTTCATTCAGAATGAAATAGCCCCTCCATTGGAGTCCAGAAAAATCTTCCACTTAAACACACTCGTTTACCTTTGGTTACCTGATGAACTGCAGTTGTTCAGCAGAAAGTAAAACTTTTTCTTACTAAATTGTTTTTTTCTTATTTATTTATATTTAAAAGCATTTCAATTATGTTAATTTAATGCGGTATAGTCTGTGAGATGGAATGAGTTTTTCCATTTGCTTACAGAACGTTGGCGCTAACTATAAATTATGAAAACTAAGGGCGCAGAGAAGTTGTGAAAAGTAAATTTTTCTTGGTTGTTGTTTCTTCTTTTGTCATGCTTTGCTACTTTAAGTAAGTGCCATATGCAACACGAAATGATTTTGGCTGAATGATTTTTGTTTTAAATCTATTTAACAGTTGTTATTCAAGCTATATGCACTTATATAATGTCCGATGAATTGCTTAGTGTTATCGTAATAGCACAATATCAATACTTTTACTATGTGTATATCATATATAAAAGGAATGTTAATTTAACTTATGACATAAACATGGTAATACAATACTTCAGCCTTAAAAATTTAAATTCGTTCATAATTAACACCTTGCACGTTGCAAAGAACTGCCGACAGCGAAAATAATTAGATTATAATTTTGTAAAAGTCTTAAACAATCATGAATTCAAAACGATTTCAGCGATTATTATAAATTATATTGATAAGTTACGCTCATTAGCTGCTTCTTAAGCACCCGGGTGTAATGCAGTGTCTATATTCTTACTGGACAATAAGGTTACAAGATTGTATAAAACTGTCTGGCAAATTATTGCGTGTAAATTATGGAAAATTATGGATTTACTATAATACCCTAGTACGCAGCATGACCTAGAATAATTTTTACTATTTATTTATTAAAATCCCGTGTGTAACATAGTATACGTCATTACAGCTCGAAAATCAGATGATAATGAAGTACACTAAGTGTTTTCCCCCTTTATTATAGCTATTCCTCATTATAGCTATAATAAAGGGGGAAAACACTGTGCTAGATTTGGCATATAATGTAAATCTGGAGTTCCGCTGTGCATCTGCCGATTTGAAAAATAAGAAGAAGAAATTCAAAGAAATGCAAATCACAAATTATATTATCAATATTTTTTTTAATAATGTTTTTCTCATTTGCAAATTGTTAAATTGAAAATAAAATAAATGATCCATATTGCTTCTTTAATGTGACAAGTTTATCAAAACTAATAATTCACCGTGGGACGATGTTTTACAGATACCAATACAGAGAAACTTTTCTTGGGATTATGAAGATGTCTAATACAAGTTTGGTAAGTGCCACTTACTCCCACAGATATAAAATAAATAAGAAAAACTTATGTGATGTTAGTGCGCTCGTTGGTATATGTGCTCTGTCGAATTTGTGTAAGCAAAGCTTTTGTGCTTGAGAGGTAAAAAAGGCTTCCACAAGGGAGTTGGGGCCGCTCAATAAGACACCAAACTATTTTAGATGAGTGTAAATTTGTTCAATTTATGTCACTAGTTTTATACTCGTTTAAGGGCCGATAAATTGTTTATGTTCTTTGTTGTATATAGTCCGAGGGTGGATCAAATATAAACGATAATTTTGATATTCTGCTTAGCACGCAGTTCGGAGCTAGATGATGTAGTGTGCGGTTAGTTTTTATTTTATTAGGAGTAGGAAAAGTGACTTGATTGGGGGTACACTCGGTTTTATCGTCACTACAGCATGACCGAGCATGACGGGTCTGTTGAACAACGCATCATAATAAAGTTTTTATTCCATGAATGAAATTTTTGCTCATTTGAAAGCACAGTTTGGACTCCCCAATTTAAATTAAAAGAAAAATAAAGTGCGCACAATCACAGTTTCCTATCTTATTCCCACGCTTACCCACTAGCGGTCATCTAAATATCATACAAACATCATCAAATGTGAAAACTGCGATCATAATAAACTAAAAACAGAAAATTCTAAGGAAAGTAGTATTGGAAGTAATCATATGCCTTCATTGCCGAGGTACAAGTATGCAAACACCAAATATGTTACGTCACACAAAACATTAAGGGAGCTCACTCCACTAACCTGATTTGCTCCACGTATAAAAGTTGTATAACAAAACTGAAAACCTCAAACAGGTTCAACTATGGCCATCTAACGAGGAAATAACAACTCGAAGTTGTGACTACCACCAACGGTTTTCTGGTACCTGGCTTGGCTGTTAACACAGGTTTAATTTGCTATGAATAGTTGCCTGCTGATTATAGTCGAGGTGAATTTTGAAGTTTGAATTTAGTTATCTGTGGTTATAATCTCCGAGACAGCATAGATATAGCAAGCGCCATATAAGTAATACATCCAGAGGAGAAATCCAGTAAATTTCAATTTAGCACACACTTTTATTTAAATTCCGTCTCAAAATCGGTTTTGTCCAAACAAGTTCGAACATTATAAACAATTAAAATTAGAAATAAATTGGATTAAATTTGTAAGGATTGTTAATTAATATTTTTCGTTGAAGTGGTGGCTTTAGCGCGTATTTTATTTTTGTAAGTGTGCACATTTGTTCGCTAACATTTAGGAATCGTACTTTTCAGGTAAGTCAAAATTCATTTTCGATTGTATTATATTAGTTCTTCCTAGACTACGAAGAAACTGTAAAAAACAAGATAAAAGGGACCGCTTGTTTTAAATAAAAGACCCGGCGTAAAGTAAGCACATGTAAATTTATTTATTAGCCGAAACGCTCTACTCAAAGTATAATAAGTGACTAACAAACTATAATAATTCAGGTTAGGATTAAACTACTAATACATTTATGTTCACTAATACATTTAAGTTTATTCGTTACAAATAGCTCATTAAGTGTTTAGACAGCTCAAGAGGATATAGCAGTTGTACAGGTCTTCTGGTGGTTTTCCCGTTGGAATATTATATCTCACATGATCTGACCCTTCCATCTCTACCAGGATATGTAGTTTTGATAATCGCCAATTTCCAGTGGATTCTCGGTGCTGCGGCATCGTAGACTAATACAACGTCTTCTTCCCTTATTTCTGTAGAAGCTTGGCCCTTATTGTGATGGAAAGATCGCAAAAGCTGGACATATTCGGTTTTCCATCGTTTCCAGATCATCGCTGTTAACTTCATCCGCAGGGTCCATTTACTTCGGATTTCATTCGAAGTTTCCTCTTCTTTAGAAGCAGTAGGTGATACTGAGGGATTACCTCGTAACAAAAAATGCGCAGGCGTCAATGGTGAAATGTCTAAAGGGTCACTACTGACATACGTCAGCGGACGTGCGTTGATTATTCCTTCAGCTTCAATAATTAAGGTGTGTAGCTGGTCGAAGTCTATAGTCGCCTTCCCGATGACAACTTTCAGCATATTTTTAACGGTGCGGATAAGCCTTTCGCAAAATCCACCCCAACAAGGAGCTCGCTCTACAATAAAATGCCAATTTATTCGGTTGTGGGCCAGAAATCCTTGTAATGCCGAACACGTTTCATCCGGTGCTTTAAGAACGTCTACTAAGATTTCAGGTACAACCAATGCGTCTAACTCGAAGTTTTCGCTATTAAATTGACTTCTTAACAGCAATTTTACCTTTCTTAATTTCCGACACGGTGACAGCTCCCTACCACCAAATGGCACCACAGCAACTCTCATATATCCAATCGTCAACAAATCAAGTTTATTCGCCACACTTTCACGAATATACGTGTGTTGGCTGCCCCCGTCTATAATCCCACGTACAAGTAAATCACTTTTATGAGTCGAAGCTACAGCAACACAACAAGCAGCTTTCAAGAAAATATAATTAGATTGCATCTCACGATCATGGGCACACAAACTCAACACATGTGGAGCTTTTTCTTTACTAGACGCCAGCTTGTGTATACGAGTGTCAGAGGTTTGTTGGTATGAACTTTGTCCACAAACACTAGTCTTGTAACTCGGATCGCATAGCGTCGTAGTATATTTGCCGTTGCACTTTTTACATGTAATCCACCTATTGCGGCATTTCCTGATGTATGTCCACGTCGAGTACACTTGTAACAGCGCCCTTCTCATTTGAGTAAATCTTTTTTCTGTATAAGTGTGAGATCGCTATCGCACTCCGTCGCATAGTGTTTAGAAGATTTGCAAAACAAACACGGCTCACTAGCACTAGCCGCCATGAGCCCAGCTGCGGTTGTGTGCATGTCCCTTCTAGAACTTGCTGATATCTGCCTACTCTTTTCTGTCAACGCCCGTTCCAGCGATTCGACTTCTCGTTTGATAAACCGTAGCAGACCTTGCACTTGTTTATCCTCAACTCCTGCTTTGTAGAGGAAGCACTGCTGGCTGTCACTGAATTCGCTCTATCTTCCTTATCTCTGTCGCTCCCAGAGCTGTCGCTTATACGATGATAGTCCACTCTTAATTCGCTGGGTAAGCAACGCAGCAATATCGATTTTAACATGACTTCGTAGTGGTTGGCAGGGACTTTCAACGCGGTGAGAGATCTGCTGCTTGATACTACAGAATTATAAAGATGACGAAGCCCTGAAACATCATCTCTAGACTTAACTGGATTAAGCGACAGTAATTGCTGAATATTGCGATCGATGAGCCTCTCCGTATCTCCGTACTGCTCTTGCAATAATGCTATAGCACCATCGTACCAAGCTTCGGTAGCAGTAAAACCTGAAATAGTTTTCTGAGCTTCACCCACTAACACAGTCTCCAAATAACTAAATTTTTCAGCGCCAGTCAAAGTTTGGTTTTCATGAACCGTTGATCGAAACTGTTCCCAGAAGCATAACCATTCTTCGAATTTTCCAGAGAACTTTTTTAGTTGAAGTTTGGGCAATTTAGCGGAATTCGATTTCGCTGTGGTGGTATTATGGCGAAAAGCCTCCTCAGTCGTTTGGTCGGCGGCGGGATCCACTTTTGCATGCACTTTTTTCAGGCGGGTATGAAGACGGGCGAGCACACCTATCGCTAAATCTTTGTATTCCGCGATTTTCTCCATTTCTTTATCAAGCTCGTCCGTTTTTAATAAAGATTTCGCTCGCACATCAGCGTTAACGAGATTGAGACTCTCATGAACAGCTGTTAGCCGTTGTACAAAGAATGTGATCTCCTCCTCTATGGCATCTAGCCGAGTTAAATTTTAATCTTTAACACTCGATTCCGCGGAATTTAAATAGTCAATCGCAGTCTTTGTTATTTTTGTTACTTGACCTCGGTATGCCGCGCGTGTCGATAATTCCATAGCGGTTATCAATATTCGTTACTTTTCAGGAGTCACCTTTAGAGCTTCCAACTATCGTACACGTTCGTAATTCCCGGGTTTCGGCACCAAAATGTAAAAAACAAGATAAAAGGGACAGATTTCGCTTGTTTTAAATAAAAGACCCGGCGTAAAGTAAGCACATGTAAATTTATTTATTAGCCGAAACGCTCTGCTCAAAGTATATAACAAACTATAATAATTCAGGTTAGGATTAAACTACTAATACATTTATGTTCACTAATACATTTAAGTTTATTCGTTACAAATAGCTCATTAAGTGTTTATAACTCATATTAATGCGTGTGAGTGATCTTTATTTTTAACAGAAACTACCTTAGAGCATTAAATGCCTTCGTTCTCACTATGAACTCCCAGCTTGACTGTGGAATTTATGCGAAACTTTGCTACATCCATCACGATAAGTTGGCTGTTTTAAAAGTGCAACAAATTGTTTTTACTCGGCTAGTGCAATAATAGGAGCGGGCATCCTCTTTAAACGAACAGCTACCCTACCTCGGGAACCGCAATAATTTACAACTTTTGGTTTCTCTCTCCATTAAAGAAATCATGACGTTACCATTGATTACGTAGTTGGACATGTGTATCTGTAAGTGTTGGCGCATATACGCCTACAATTAGTTACGTCAGTGAACTTGATTTATTTGGTGACTAGAATTGTTTAGGTGTGCTTTAAAGTTGATTACGAGCATGCCCATAACCAATTGTTGCCGTATTTACTCGGAGAGAAAGATACGATCCAGTGGTAAGGTCATCGGTATAATTGGTTTTGGCAATCAACTGTTTACTAAAGTTCTGGAGTCAAGAATAATATTAAAATGGCTTTTTCAACCTCTCTTAAAATATTCAGAAAGCAGAAATTATTCACAATAATATTTAACCTGGTTGCATTTCTTGATCAACTTAAGCGAACAGGCAATATGGTGTGCTCAGAACCAGGGGATTCCTCCAATGTCCATCAAGTCGGCAAGTGCCCTTTTTGGTACAGACTGCTCAGAAACAAGGCCAACAGTCAGCATTAGTGTTGTCACTTCTCCAGTCATATCCGCAAACTCGACATGGGGTCGGTCGGCTTGATACCAGCACTGCAGCCGTCTAAACCGACGAGAATCTGTCCAGACGGTTATAGGGACAGCTTGGACAGAAGAGGCGAAGTCCTCCTCCTGCTCGGTGTCGCTATAGCTTCTCACCATGGGCTTCAAGTCGTCGTTAAGATTCAGCTCGCACACCAAAAAGCATTCGTGGGATCAAGATTTGTATTAGCACGTATCGCATTAACGGCCATACAGTGAAGCTGTTTGAAAAGTATGATGCAGGCTGGATTTATTTTTCATAGAAATAATCTTATACATCAATTGATTTACCTTCAGCTTTGTTCACAAAATACACATATATGGCAATAGTTCCAGTGGGAGGCAGTTAGTCAGCGTACGATAAATGATAAATGACACACCACTTGGACAAAATGTTTACCTCAAAGTTATCAATAGTCGTGCTTCAGGTGGGAGTGACGTTCGTATTTCTTTTTATTCGACCGAAATAATAAAGTAACTTAATCCATAAAATTATTTTTATTAATTCTGAGATATTGCTTAAATTTGTCTTCGTCGAGTGCTGATACTTTTGGTAACAACTACTGCGCTATGGTTATAATTATTAGCATTATACGGCTGCACCCACACCCTTGGTTTTTTCATTTCCCTGAGCTAGTTTCAATTAAGTACAACGTCTTCTTCAATTGAATTTATTTTGCTTTCTAAATTGAAAAAATGTTTTTTTCCCAATTTGTATCACAATTTAATTAAAAAGTTTCAATATCAAATAACTGCATTCATTTCTGGTGTGGGAGTTCGTGCTGATTTAGGTAGTATGCTACCTAAGTTATATGCAGTATTGCCGCAAACCTCCCAGAACAAGCATGCATTTGCAGTAAAGCTTCATATGTTATATAACGCTTTTCTGCATATCACGTGTCAGCTATATAAAATGCACTTTTTGTAGATTCAGCTCATGCACCAGAACGTATTCGTGGTATCAAATTCGTGTTAATACGTATCACGCTAACAGGCATGCAGCGAAGCTACTTGAAATGTGTGCTACAGTCTGCATTTATTTTTCATGGGAATAAGTTGCGAGGAAAATTTTTGATTTTAGAAAAATGAAATCGGTAACCCGCTTTATAACGTTAAATTAATTCAAAATGTTGAGCAATTCCTATGTTTATGGAATTACAAAACCACAGGATATAGCAGAAGGAAAGAAGTTGAAAAGGCTTGGTAACAAATTAGCAGAAGAATATCTGATTCTGGTAAGTAGAAAAATTTTTATTATTTATCCTTTAATTTAGAAGTGCTAATGGTAAGTTAAATTTATTTCCATTTTATTGGTATTGTCATTCGATGAACTGCAAATTTCCGGTACAGTTTCTGTTCTATAAAAACTAGCTGTAGTTTACTAAGTTATTAACTTTTTCTTCACTACAGTTAATGGGGCTGTCAAATATTTTCAATTTTGATCTTAGGATCCCAAATGCACACTCCACTGACTTTCTTCTCCAGAAAGTCTGTAATTAAATATTCTTCATTTTGAATTGAGAACCGATGCTGGAAATGGTCGCATTAAGTTTTTTATTAGTGGAAATGCTTCATCTCCACCGAAGTTTTCCAATGTTGGAAGATCTAAATATACTACCGTCACTATTTCTTCTCAAATCGGCAACGTCTATGACAGTAAATAATTCATCTGCATCAGCAATCGCCATTATTATAATAGAACAAATACCTTTATAATAAAATAGCTAGATCCGCTATTTGGAAATTTCTGGACACAAATGTGCTTGCTATGAAGTGCTCAGATACAGTTGGGCAAATTTCATTACTCAGATTATCTCAATACGTTTTTTTTCCATATGTATTGTCTTGGTGAGGGCATATATAAACGCCGTAAAGCGGTCCAGATTTGCTCACTAGTTTCCTTGACAATATTTTCGATAGTGCTATCACCTCTAAAAAAACTGATAAGCTCCTTCCTGTAGCCAGATACCTATAAAAGACGTTATATCTTTTAGTAATCTACTTATTCTTCCCATGTTCTTAAATATATTTTATTTTTTAGTTGAAAATTGTCGAAAAAAATGGGAAGTAATTCGTGAAAATGTTGTTAGATCTCAAAATGAAATTCTTAGTGGCTCTGGTTCGAATGCAAAGAAGCAATACTATAAATCATCTCATCTTCAATTTCTCATACCATTCATTGAACGAATTCACAATCAGCCTATATAGAGAATGTGACCTTTGATAGTGACAATCAAGCAGGAGAAAATAGGAATCAAGCAACTGAAAATGCCACTCAAGGAACGGAAAATAATAATCAAAATGTCGCTATTTCCAGTAATTCAAAAAATACTGCCCAATATATAGAACCTTATCAGCCTATTTCAAAAGGAAGAGTTCCATATTTGAACGCACTGACACCCAAGCAAGGTGGACTCTTTGGAAAGGAAGTATTATCCTTAATCGATAACATTCTAGATACGGATAAAGAAGAATTTTAAGAACTTTTATTTTTAACGATTCTAAATCAAACTAATAAATACAAGAAGAAAAAACAACCGCCTCGTCTGGGGTTTGAAACCGGGACCTTTCGCTTGCCGGGCGACTGCTCTTACTACTGAGCTAACGAGACAGATGATTTTCCCTCTTGCATTTATCAATTTGTTACTAGCCTACTAAGCCACGATTTGCTTTCAGCTGGCATTAACCAGTAACGATGAAAGCGCATAAATAACTTGTAAATTCAATTTTTATTTATTTTTTCCCGGACGGGAATCGAACCTACACTTGTTAGAATCAGTCAATGATGGATAATGATGGAAGGTCCCGGTTTCAAACCCCGGACGAGGCGGTTGTTTTTTCTTCTTGTATTTATTAGTTTGATTTAGAATCGTTAAAAATAAAACTACTTAAAATTCTTCTTTATCCATCATTGATTGATTCTAACAAGTGTAGGTTCGATTCCCGTCCGGGAAAATATAAATAAAAATTCTAGATATGGCGGAAATACCATCAATTTCTTGTCCATCAACTTCGGAAAGATCTGATTCATCAACTGCTTTACCTCAATCACCAAATATTTTAACCAAATATGCAAATGGCATCAGTTCCAGTGGAAAACAGTTGCTCAACGTACGATTGGTACGATTGAATGGGTCAATAAATGAGAAAAAAAGTTTAATAATAATAATTAAAAAATATTCCAAGGTGGTTGTCAGTAATCGTTCTTCAGGTGGGATTGACAATCTGAAGTTTGCATCTTTTCTTCTTATTGACAAAGATAATAAAGTAACTAAATCCATAAAATTATTTTTATTCATTATGTAGTACTGCTTAAATTTAACTTCATCGAGTGCTAATTCTTTGGTAACAACTGCTGCACTATGGCAATAATTATTGACATTATACGGATGCACCCAAAATATTGGTTTTTTTTTTTCTTTTTCCTTAGATAGTACCAACTAAGCACAACGTCTGCTTCACTTGAACACATTTTGCTTACTAGATTAAAAAGAATTTCACAATTCGTATCATAATTTAATTTAAAAGTTTCAGCAACACGTAACTGCATGCATGTTTGGTGTGTCAGTTCGTGCTGATTTACGTAGTACGCTGCCTAAGTTATTCGCAGTATTGCTGCAAATGCATCTTTGGTCTGCGACGCGCCTAAGAGTCAGCTTGTATTAAGACTTAGTAACCAACCAAAACATCTTGGCCTATATCAAGACCTGGCAATCCATAAATATTCATTGCTCGAAATAATACCCCATACACATGAACTTTTCTGTGTTTGTTTGTATAAAAAAAAAATACCACTTTCCAAACATCCTGAATTAACAATCATTATTGCACTACCTCAAAAATCGAACAGAAACACGTGATCGAGTGTTACGTCAAATAACAAACAATGGGTCTTGTTTTAATTTGGTTATAAAATCGCGGCAAACCGGATCAATTTTCAGGTGCATTAAGGCTTTAAAACCAAGCCGGTTTTTAACCTGATCATACATATTTGGGTACTAATTTAATCTCCTGTGCCCTATTTTGTCAGGAAAAAATCCTGACTAGTGGACCTGACCGTATATTGTCGCACTTACCGTAACCTCCGAGGACTTCAAAGACCAACACGAAACCGCAGTAGCGAAATGGGAGCAAATCTTGTCGGGACTCAGTAGGAGAGAGAAACTTTGAACCAATCACACCCAGCAAAGCGGGAACGAATTCGTCCTGCCGTTCTAATAATTTGTATTTTTTATGATATTCACGTTTTTTTCTTCCGAGAACTACGCAAGTGACTGAAAAGCGCTGCATGCTGCGAACCGAAAATGAAACACTGCAATTCCGCGTGAGCTATCTACAAGAGATGTGTCAGTGGTAGTGGTTCCATATTCCGCCACAGTTTCGAGTCTCACAAATATTTTCGCATTGGTCTGTGAAGGCCTAATTAATAGAATGGACATCGAGTTATTGCAGTGAGAAAAATCAATTTTGAAATTTGGACTTTCAAGCCCAAAGATATCTGATGAAATTTATAACAAGGAGATATCTGTGAAGTGTGAAAGTAAAAAATCTAGAATAATACCTTGCATATTTAAGAACTCTGTCCACAATAGCAATCAGTTGGGTGCTTTTCATGTATATCTTGCTGGTAATCCGGTAAAAGATGCTTGGTCTAATAAATTTTTGATTTAGATTTTAGCATTTATGGCAGGGCGAGTGGCAATTATACTGCTTCTATTCACTGTCTTATTGTGCACCGCTTTCCTTTATAGTCATCCAATAATCCCACTCTTCCTAGAAGAGCAGTATGTCTTTGGATGAAATTTCCTAGAAATTAGCAGGCCTTGAAAAGTATGATCAAAAGCTTGGAATTTATATCGTCCCGCATTCGCATATAACGTGCTCCAATGTTTCATCCTCTTCGAAACGAAACCTACATACATTAATGGGTGATTCAAATATATATGTGTGTGTTTATTGAGTAAGATACCGGGTTTTCTTTCTAAATGTCCTTTGATTAATCCTTCTGCTTGGCTAGAGCGTATCATTGGATTTTGATGTTCATTTGTAGTTCATTTTGTTATGTATTTAGGGTGATCAGTTTCGTGGTATTCTAGAAGATATCGAGAAGTGGTTTCGATTCGATAAGGGGCATGGATTCTCACTTCTTGGCAGGTGTGTCTGTGTTGTCATTTTCATCAATTCCCTGTAATATTAGGTGGTTATTTGTGGGAAGTTTCGTTAATGTTTGCATGCACTCCCATGATAACTTCGTTTTGACCTCAGGTAATGAGATGGCTATATTGATATATTGTTTTGTTAGTGTAGGAGCGGTTGAGGTTTTCTTGTGCACATATGGTGATGGAATATACTTGAGCCTGGCTTATTTTCCAAGGCTGTGATAAATATTAACTTTTGGATTTATACCATACATTCCTGCCCCTACTTCATCCTCGGTTTTAGAGCCGTCGGTGTAACACATTAGGGCTTCGTTTTCTAGATTTGTATCTATTTCCTCCCTATTTGCTGCCTTAATCTTAAACGGAGGTTTTTATTTAACTATCGTTCTGTTTGATATCACATGTAGTATTGAATTTGCTTTTATTTGTTTAGTTATACATAGTTTGTAGACTTTTTGAGTGCTCTTCCCTCTATCCGTCTGCCATGGCTCTGTTCCACATTAACCCAGCGCCTTTTTCAACAACATTGCTAAGTGCCAGTAGATTTAATAGTGTTTCTAGAGCACTGGTAGATGCTGTGCACAGTTACAGTGGGATAGCCCAACGTTGAACTGACATAGCTTTCTGATGGGTGTATTTTGTGGATGGTTCTGACTACTGATTTGTAAAGCCAAATCAATATGTTTGGCTTGAGGTTCCATGTTATGCTAGCTAGTTTTCTACAGTCCCGCAACGATAGTGTACTTTTCTGTCTTATCGACATGTTTATTTCAATGGAGCTTCCCTTCGAGAACTCTGCCGATATTTTAACTGGAACCTCTTCATAAAAAGGGGATGTGAGATCTAGTCTCGGACGTGGGAGGGAGTGCCGGTTTGTAAAGGACAACTCAGTCGTTTAAAAGTTCAAAATATAAAATTTAATTAAACACAATGCTTCAAACTATATCACAAAATTCATTTAAAACTTAAAGACTACGACTATAAAAATTCAATAAAAAAACTTAAATTGGATAAAATAAAAATAAAAGCAAATTAAAATTAAAAGTGACGTTTGCGTCCGCTTGCATATAAAGAAACCTTCATTCCTTTAGTTCTGAAATAAAGTGAGAAAACCAGCATTCATTCTTTGTCATTAGAATGAAAGAAAAAGAAAATATTGATGCTGCTAGTGCGTGAGGGCACAATGGAAGCAACCTACCTTTACAAGTACGTGAGGATACAAGGGTAGCAAAATGCTGTAGACGGTAAAATGAGTTAGATTAGTCTCTTACAGTATTCTGCGCATGTGCAGAAGTGTAGCAATATGATACTATAAAGAAGAAGCGCAGATTAACCTCTTCGCAGAATTATTCTTCTGCTTAGATGTGGGCAGGAGTATTGCAGATGTGGGCAGGAGTATTGCAGAGAGTGGGAAATGATAGGAATTTCAGATTAGTCTCCGAAATATAGAATTAATATTCTATAATGAGGGAATATTCTTCTTGTTACTCGGATTAGTCTCCGAATCAGATGAACTCTGAGCCAAGAATGAATTTGTGCTACAGCTCGTCGGCTTTATATAGCCGCCGCATCCAGTTATTAGCTCTCGTCTCTCGATGTTGCCCTAGTGACGTTTGTTGAATTTGATGACTGAGGCGAAATCATATAATTTGACGTAATGTCACTATGTGTCATTACGAAATGTACATATACGAGAGGGATGTATACTTTTGAGGTAAGTTAATGATATTTTGTACAATTTTGTTTAACTAATGATAATTTTATATGTTTTAGGTGATAAGACTATTTGTGGGAGTATTTAGACATCGCTGGACCAAAGGAAGGAAGTTCTTGGTTCAGATAAGTGGTTTTCTTTGATTTATATTAGAACTGAAGTCTTTGTGTGTCTTTTTCCCTTTTCTTTAGGAGGAAATATTTCGTCATAGGAATGATTGAAGAATATTGTTGGTGAAGTTTATAACGAGGGACCATCATCATGTGTGTGGTCTAAACAGGTATGACTGGCTAATTCCTTATTTTCGTTCTTTTAGTAAGAGGTATGATCCATGCTTTGTTGTGGTTGATATATTGTGTACATCATACCAGTCTTTACCAAAATCTGGGGCTGTTATTCTACTAAGCTCTCGTCCCTAATTGTAATTTTCTATCAGCAATAGCTTCAAATGTTCGCATTTTCTTTTCTCTTTTACAATAAAATCACCATATTAATTCGCCCTATTCAATAATATCGAAATGTGCACATTCTGTTTTTCGAAACAATAAAATCCACTAACTTACCGGTCGTCTGATTAAAAGTAAACTCTTCGAACAACGGGCTAGCAGCCCGCAGGTACCCATGAAAAATGCAAACAGGTTTTGATGAATTACAATATTGCATCAAGAAAACTAAAATCTGCAGTTGTCGCCGCCTTTAAAATAATAATTTAGAGCCGGTGACAGTAATTGTATGTATGTAGATACAATTTTAAGGATTTGAAGAAATTTATGTATGTATATTAGATTAGAGGATTCGGTCATATACGCATGTACAGTGTAGATACATACATAGACACTGTATGTAAGTAAATATGCGTATCGTGAGAATAGAATGTATGTCTTATAATAAAATACAATTTATGCTTAATTGCATTTTATTATAATGTGAAGGTGATTTTTTAAATGCAATTGGGTTGAATGAAATTAAATTATTTAAATATGATTTTTGTTTTCAGGGTGTTGTGAATCGATCACCAACAATTCGATCCCCAACAATTTCAATTTTTCAATCGTAATTAAAACTGAAAATAAAACAAATAAATCTTTTCACATGTACTTACATCCTCAATCACATTCCAGTCAACGTGACTGAGGCTCCAATTTCAATTTTTGATTACAAGAATACTTTGTATTGCAAGCTAGATCGCAACATAAACTCTTGAGTTGCCCGAATAAGTAAATATATGCGAATTAAGCATTTTCTGTTTCTGGCTATCGCTTCTCGAGTCGCCTTTTTTTTTTGCACACGATCAGTGTAAGTACATATCTGCTAATCAAGCATTTTTTTTGTTTGTCGCTATCGCTTTTGGAGTGAAGAAAATATACGCGGAGTCTAGTTAAAATATTCGCGGCGCGCGCACCTCAAAAATCCCAAAAGGGATTTCGTCTTAGTATGATAGTATACTGTTAGTATAAAGAAAATATACAGCATTTTTGTGAAAGAGTTTTTAATATAATAAAATAATTAAAATCAGTTTTCTCTTATATTGAAGTAAAGTGGTGTTTGATTGATTAATTCCCTTCAGTTGTTCCTCGCGATATAACAAATGGTGGCAGCGGTGCGATATTGGTAAAGGTTAGTAAGACCTGCCATGCCCAAAGAATAAAAAAAAAAAAAAATAATAATTACACACCAAACGGCTATCAAAGTGAAAGAAATAAATGATCAAGTAATAAATGATCAAGTGATAAAAAAAAAAAAGTTAAAATATTAAGAGGAATAACATCATAAAGACGAGGAACGGCGCGCCACAACAGCCAATAAATGATGCAAAATATACAACAGCAAGCATTTGAAATTTTATGATTTACTAAAGAGCACATCTGTAATAAGTAATTGACATACGAGATTTTCCCTATAGCCCTACAGGAAATCACCAAATCGTAGTAACAATAACAACACAACGACGTTAAACCAGTGACGACTTCAACTACGTATATCACGAAGAAATTTCTTTTTTTTTGACTTAAGACGGAAAATTTTTCTTTGCCTTCATAAGTCTCAGTAAGTCTTAATAATTGTAAATTGAAAATATTTCTAGTTATCATACTATTATTATATATATTACTATATTATACTATTATTATATATTATTATACTATATTATATATTAACACGGTGGAGATTATATATATATCAAATTTTTATACATGTTGATTCCAAAGTGAAGTGCTTGATCCCCAAGTGAAGTTTTATCTGTGAAATTCAACAATTTCTTCAAAGTTCTGAGTTTGTCTAAAATCTGTATCTTAACTCGTAAAACAATTCTTTCCCGACGTCGCGCCAAACTCGTTCGAGAGTTTGAGGAGTTACCTTTCCACTCGGAATCATTCACCATGGCAAACGAAGACGAAATCAAATCAATTAGTCTTTCTGATGTCAGGTGTATGATACCAGAGTACAATGGTGACTCCACAGAATTACACAAGTTTTTGGTTTGTTGTAATTTATTGTTCACTTCAAGCGTTTCCGAACAGGATAAACAGTTGTATCTTAACATAGTAAGAACTCGATTAAGTGGCGCCGCGTATGAATTTATCAAATATAAAACATTTGAAAAATGGGAAGATCTTAAAAATGCTCTCAAGGGAGAGTTTTCGCAAGTAAAATCACGTTCAGTTGCCCAAAACGAATTGTTAGCCGCAAGGCAAAGTTTTCGGGAAAATGTTAGAGATTTCGGAGAAAAGGTTTCCAAGTTATTGTCTAGTTTGAATACCAGTACGTACGAAAGCGTGACTGAGACAGAAGCTCAGAAATTCCTACTTAATGAAAATGAAAAGTTGGCTATACAAACTTTCGAAGACGGCCTGAGAAATGAGCGGGTTAGGTTACTGGTAAAAGCTCGAGCAGAAAATAGTTTGCGAAAGGCTATAGAATTTGCTATAGACCATTCTAATAGGTTGGAACGTACTCCCCAAACAACACAATTTAATCGAAGTATCTCAAGGCCTCCCCTTCCGAGCTGTCAAATCTGTGGTCGTATGGGACATTTTAAAGATAATTGCTATTACAATAGGAACCTACCAAATTTCAAACCGGCACAGATAAAAAGAGAGGTTCAGCATATCGTTTGTAGTTACTGTAGGAAGCCCAACCATACTATTAATAATTGCTATGCAAGAATGGGGCGAAATAATGTACCCAATTCTAAGTCAAGTTCTAATCAAAATCCTCAACAAAATTTGTATAGAGCTAGTGAAGTTTACACTCGAGGCCGTCGCAACAGTGTCATGTCTCAGCCCGTTCGTCGAAATGTTGACTACGCTCCAAATGCTCATAGCGCTCACAATATTGAAAATCAAACCAATCAAGTTCAAGATCAACGTGAATCTCAATACAAGGGAAACGAAAGAGCGCGGGTGGGAACAGCCGGCAGACCCTCCCGCAACCGAATGCAGCCCAAGTTACAGCCCATGGAATTCGCCACTACTCTTGGACCCCAAGAAGGCCGATAGCGCCGGAAATAAGCAGTGGAGAGTTGTGGTCGATTTCCGCAGGTTGAATGAAATCACCGTAGGAGACGCGTACCCACTGCCTAATATATCAGATATATTAGATCAGTTGGGTCGGTCTAAATACTTCAGCTCGCTAGATCTAGCGAAGGGATTCCATCAAATACCAATGAGTAACGAACATAAAGAAAAGACTGCCTTTAGCACTCCTTTTGGGCATTTTCACTATAACCGAATGCCATTCGGTTTAAAGAACTCTCCTGCCACTTTTCAGAGGCTCATGAATAATGTCATGACTGGCCTCCAAGGTATTCATTGCTTTATATATATGGACGACATAGTAATACATGGCTATAATTTAAATGATCATAACGAGAAATTGATACGTGTTCTAGAACGTCTTAACCGACATAAACTTAAACTACAGCCCGACAAATGTAACTTTTTGAGGAAAGAACTAATGTACCTAGGACATATCGTAAGCGAAAAAGGATTGAAACCTGATCCAAAGAAGTTAGAATCGATAACGTTATATCCCATACCAAAACGCGAAAAGGATGTTAGGTCTTTTCTCGGACTTGCGGGATATTATAGGCGCTTTATCGATAACTTCGCGAAAATATCGAAGCCACTGACAAGTTTATTAAAGAAAAACACTCCGTTCAAGTGGGATACTTTCTGCGATGAAGCCTTTCGTTGTCTGAAGGAAAAGTTGACAACTGCACCTGTTCTTGCGTATCCTCAGTTCGACCGTGAGTTTTTAGTGACCACTGACGCCAGTGATCAAGCTGTTGGCGCAGTACTTTCGCAGGGAAATATTGGGACAGACAAACCAGTGTGTTTTGCCAGTCGAACCCTTAATCCTGCGGAGACTAGATACACTACTACGGAAAAAGAGCTATTGGCAATTGTGTTTGCAGTGGAACAATTTAGACCTTACCTATATGGTAAAAACTTCAAGATAATAACGGATCACAAACCGCTTATATGGCTCCTTGGCCTTAAAAATCCTACTTCTCGATTAATACGATGGCGAATTCGACTGGAGGAATATTCATATGAGATATTGTATAAACCAGGAAAATATAACATCAATGCGGATGCTTTAAGTCGTATAAAAATAGACAATCCTACTGAAGACGTGACTCAGATTAACAGCAAAAACGATATAATGGTAGTTACCCGTCACCAAATGAAAAAAAGGGAAGAAGATAACGTGCTTCCAGTTTCAGCAACGAAAATAAAAGCAAATGAAATGGGAGAAAATGTAACCTATGAAAATTTCTTGAAAACTGAAGTACTTAGTTCAGATGTAAAAATAAACCAAGATTCATTGATAGACTTAAATAAAATAACGCACAAATTTGTTATCTTAACCCCTACTGGGAATTTAAAAGATAAAGTAAAAGAGTGTATCGGCGATAGTACCAACCCTCAGGTTAGTGAAATTAAAATTAAGAAGTCGAATGGATCAAGTTATATTGTTTCAAAAGCTTTCCTACCCATTCGCTCACAAAACGACAGTAAAATACTTTTCGGAATATTAACGGAGTTTCTATCATATAGTCTGCTACACAATTTAAGTAGAGTAAATATATTAATAACTACAGTAGACCAAAGCTCATTGGAAAATATAAGAAAAATGTGCTCATATATATTCGAACCTAATAAGATAATCTGTACCTTATACGTGGACAATAAAACAAAGTTAGTTAGCAGAGACGAAATAGATAAAGTACTCCGCGAGTTTCATGATAATCCTCTCGGAGGTCACCAGGGCATATCGCGTACGTTTAAGCGATTAAAACAATGTTTTAGTTGGCCCACCATGTTTCAAGATATAAAGGATTATATAAGAAAATGTCCATCTTGTCAAAGGAACAAGCTTTGTAAGAAATCGCCTTTGCCGATGAAAATAACTACTACGAGCTCGAGACCATTTGAGCGAGTGGCCCTCGATATCGTTGGCCCACTGAATACTAGTTATGAAGGAAATCGTTATATCTTAACTTTCCAAGACGATTTAACCAAGTTTTCCTCTGCGTTCCCAATTAAGAACGCGGAAGCTCATACAATAGCGGAGACGTTTGTAAAAGGAATAATATGTCAATTTGGTCTACCGGCTTTTATTCTCACAGATCAAGGGTCGAACTTTTTGAGCAAATTATTTCAGGAAACATGCAAATTACTGAAAATTAAGAAACTTCAAACTACACCGTACCACCCGCAATCAAACGGAGCTTTAGAGCGAAGCCACCGTACATTAGCGGAATATCTTCGACATTATGTCGATAGAGATGCTATGAACTGGGATTCATGGATCCCATACTCAATGTTTACGTATAATACTACGCCACACAGCAGTACAAACTTAACTCCCTTCGAACTCCTCTACGGTTTCCCTGCAAGAATTCCCTCTACGCTTACAGTAGAGCCCCAAGTTTGCTATAACTACGACGACTATGTTAATGAGTTACGGTCCAGATTACAGCACGGGTATCAAATAGCCAAAGATTCACTAAACACCGTAAAGGAAAAGTGTAAGATTTATTATGATAAAGGTACTAAACCCTGTCAATTTAAAATAGGAGATAAAGTGTTACTAAGAAATCAGAAAAGAAGTAAACTCTCACCATTATGGGAGGGACCCTATAACGTTGTTAAGACCAATTCGGTCGAAACTACAACAATTAAACTAGGAAAAAAGAACAAAACTATTCACAACAATAATTTAAAGCTGTTTATTGAATAAAACTTATAAGTGTAAAAACACTCGTTTCAGAAAATGGATACAAAACTTTTTCTAATCTGGGTTGCAGTTGCTACGGCTCAGAATGCCAAGGTAACACCGATCAACGACAATCAATGTACTTCGAACAAGTGGGGGAAGTGAAGCTGTATTCTAATGAATGGAAAGTTGTCTCATATTTTGATCTTGATACTTTGAGAACAGAATTAAAATATATACAATGGTATGTTACTCAATTAAACAAAATTTGTGGAACGCTAAAAAGGCATGAGAATTTAACACAGATATGTATAACCATAGTTGCAGAAATTAACCATATTACTTCAGACATAGCTCAAAAAAATAACCTTCTGGAAAACCGTATCCGACAAAAACGTGGTTTGTTCAATATAATAGGCGTCGTAAGTAAATCACTTTTCGGAATTTTAAATGACGAGGACGCAAAGTATTATGACGACCAAATAGATCTATTACGTAAAAACGACAAACATTTGGAAAATCTAGTGAGAAACAATACCTACCTATTAGATTCTACTGTAAACGTGTTCAATAAGACACTCGCTACTATTAATGCGCAATACGTTACCATTGCCTCCAAACTTCAAAGTCTGTCGGATTCTAATTTAACTAACGAGGCTATTATGGAAATTGAATCAATTTCCACCTTAATTACTTTGATCCTGTTCCGGATGTTGTCAACACAATCCATCCTTATAGATTTAGTTACAGATGCCCGACACGAAAAATCTCATCCCTCCATCTTAACACCCTATCAGCTAGAAACTATACTACAAACAATTCAAAAGGAAATACCAAGCTCTTTATCATTACCAGTAAATCCAGGAGATAACAATCTACTAAAAGTATACAAAATTGCCAGAATGAGCACTGCAATACATAAAAATAGAATAATTTTTGAGCTTACTATTCCCTTATCCTTCAATGCAAAGTACCAATTATATAAAGTAATTCCTTTGCCCACACATTTTAACAAGACATTCGTTTATATTCAGCCTTCTACTGAATTTCTAGCAGTAGATTATAACAGAGAGCATTATTATAGTCTTAACAAAAATGATCTCGTAAGTTGTCATATAGAAAATAGTTTAGAATATTTATGTCAATTGCATCATCCGCTTTTAAACTCGCTCTCTAGGAACCACCTGTGCGAAATTACCCTACTCAGAAGAGAAAACCCCGCATCAGACATTTGCACTATCAAATTAACTAAACTCAATTCATTCTGGATTCAATTGGCTACTGCCAATAACTGGTTATTCTCCATCGATAAAGATATAGTTGTAGACATTATTTGTAAGGACAAAATAAATCCTTTGGTTTTAAAAAATACTGGCATTGTTCATATCCCTCGTGAATGTTATTTACGTAGTAAAGAACTTACGATACAAGCTAATAATATAAAGGAAACCATGGAACCGAACTTATTTATTCCGGCATTTAATATTACACAAAATTTTTTGAATTTCTCTGTAAGGTCAGATTATCCTGATCAACCACAAACTGCCGTGCTTAAGTATTCGGCCAGAAATGATCTGGACACATTATTGCAAGCCATTAGAGGCCAAGAAAAATTAGACATTCCCCAAGACAGTATAAATACTCATCATGTCCACCACTACTCCCTAGGCTATATTTTACTATTGATAATACTTGCTTTTGCATTGTACAAACTTTTTACTTGGCGTAAATTGTCCCTTGGGAAAATACGCGAAAACATTCGTTTTAAAAAAGACAACCAAAAGACACAAGACCACGAAGAAAATGTTGAAATAAACGAGGACAAAAGTCAGACCAAGTCGACTAAACTCACACTAAAGGTTTAAATCAGAAAAAGTTACTTCACTCATGGTATATGTATATATAAATTTAGTTATTTCATTTTAAAAATATTGTAGAATATAAAGAAGAGTAAATAAAAATAAGAATATGAAAAAAAGGAAAAGTGAATACAAACAAAACTTGTAGTTATATACGATACTATATGATAAAGAAAGAAAAAATGAATAAATTTTATATTTCTCTTATATTTAAAAAAAAGAAAAAAAATTTTTGATAATATATTTGTTTTGGATCATGCCTAAATGACTTTTTATCTCATTAGGATGTAGGATAAAAATTATTACTGTAACACTAAACAACCAAAAATATTTTTCTATCCATAATTATACAATTACGCAATGGAAAAGAAAAGCGAAAAAATTTTTTTGTTGATTTATCATAAGTAACATGAAGTAAAAGTTCATTATACTATTATAACCATTTATACAAAAAAAATATTATTTTATATAAAACAAAGATACTTATATATTAAATAATAATACAAAAAAATATATTTCATAAAAGTAATTACAAATAACCAAATATACTTAAATGTTATCTTTAGCCAAATTTGAGGTGCGTTCGCTTCGAAAACATTTTTTTTCGAAAACTTCAGAATTTCAGTTTTCTTTTTAAAAGGGGGGAGGGATGTTGTGAATCGATCACCAACAATTCGATCCCCAACAATTTCAATTTTTCAATCGTAATTAAAACTGAAAATAAAACAAATAAATCTTTTCACATGTACTTACATCCTCAATCACATTCCAGTCAACGTGACTGAGGCTCCAATTTCAATTTTTGATTACAAGAATACTTTGTATTGCAAGCTAGATCGCAACATAAACTCTTGAGTTGCCCGAATAAGTAAATATATGCGAATTAAGCATTTTCTGTTTCTGGCTATCGCTTCTCGAGTCGCCTTTTTTTTTGCACACGATCAGTGTAAGTACATATCTGCTAATCAAGCATTTTTTTTGTTTGTCGCTATCGCTTTTGGAGTGAAGAAAATATACGCGGAGTCTAGTTAAAATAGTATAGTATGATAGTATACTGTTAGTATAAAGAAAATATACAGCATTTTTGTGAAAGAGTTTTTAATATAATAAAATAATTAAAATCAGTTTTCTCTTATATTGAAGTAAAGTGGTGTTTGATTGATTAATTCCCTTCAGTTGTTCCTCGCGATATAACAAGGGTCCCCGATGTCATATAATATACCCGAAACATCAGTATATTGTATGGGACAATATATTGATGTATTGGGCTAATGGTATTGATTCCGTGCATTGGGCACCTGAGTCATAACAGGCCTTTTTGAAGCTTTCTAGAAAGCAAGCGCTCATATATCCTCTTGATAGTGAATACAAGGTCATCAGCATAACTTTGTGACGCAACACTTTGTTTTTTAGTTGAACTAAAAAGCTCTCAACTACCATGTACTATAAAAGTGGACATAGTACTCATTGAGGAGAACCTTTGATGATGTAGACATTCAATCTTTCACCAAATATGTAGATGATGTTATGTTATGTTATGTTCATCTAAGAACAATACAACTTGCTTCCACTTTCGTGGAATCCACTACAAATTGAAATTCCACCAGTCGTTTTACTGCCTATTGAAAATAAAATTGACTGGAATCATAGACATGGTCGGCAAAGTTTATGCAGTACTCCGGTGTTGGACTTTCATCGAGTTTGGTGTATGTTGGCAGTCGTTTAGGATTAATTAAAGCTTTAATTTTGCTTCACTTCAGCTGTGGTAGTAATGTATTTCCCAAGCGTCTACTTCGGTCGAAAAATAAATTGTACCTACGAAAATCCTTCCAATTTATAACGTCACAATTTAGCAGAAACATATTAATTCGTAAATTAGGGCCCTCCACAGAAGGTTCTTATCTTGTTGACATAGCTGGATTATTAAATCTCATTCCTTTATATGTTCAGCGCATTTCTGAGATTCGTTGATACTTGAATAATGTAACAGTACGTCTTTGTTAATAGTATAAACCAGGCTGACCCTAGCTTGGTTTCTGGGTAGAGCCCCCTTCCCTGAACAAGGAAAGAATCGCTCAAAATGGAACACATTTTATAACCTACATACATACACAGTACATGTTACATTATAATAGCAAAGTAAAAGAAAAAACTAAAGGCGACAATAACTGTTAATTCTGTGGAAAAATCAAGTATTAAAAAAAGTTTACCTTTCCTGGCTTTAGAACTTGCAAATTGTGTTATTATGTCACTAGAAGACAATTATTTTGCTATGTCATTCTCAATGGATAATATTGCAAGATATGAAAATTTTTCCTTGAGCATTGTCTAAGGTAAGTTTTGATAAGTTTCAGTTTACTGAAACTTCGCCCTCCTTTGCTACTGTATTTGGAATAGTCTGCAAAATTCTGAGTGCAGTATAAGTATTAGCAAATGTATCATGCCAATCGATTTCTTTTAAGATTTTAAGAACTTGGTTTCGCTGCCCTGACCATCATCCAAAAATCCACCCAAACAAAACATTTCTTTCGTAAGCGCTTCTCCAGAAATATCCAAATTTTTGTTTTCAGTTAATTTTGTCGGAAATTTTATACAAGTCCCTTCTGGTTCCCGTCTATCATAATTTTGCTTCAAATCTTATATGAAAGACCATGTTTCGTTGAAATCTGATAACTGCTTAAACCGAATGTCCAATGAATTTGAAAAGTGTCTATCAAAAAGAGAAAATATTAATCGTACACAGTTGTTCTACATAAACTGGAGTTTCAGATACGTTTTCATATGTAAACATCCTCTTCTTGTTTCTCGTGCGTATACTTGTGGAAACACTGGACCACTTTCGGCTTTTTGGCTATTTATTTAGCCGTTATTTTTGCCGTCGTGTAACTGTTATCTCTGTACTCTTTAATAAAGTTGTAACATAAATTTAATTACTTTAATGCATATACCAAATTTACGGTTTCTGACTGCATAGATTTGCTAACAATATTGATTTGGAATTGTGTATCATATGCTGAGCAAGTGATTTAACCTCTGATGTTATTGCTGGGTTATTTGACTCCTCGTGTTGCTCCAGCAATGCGTCTTTTACTCCAATTTACTGGCAGCTCACAGCTTCAAGACTAGAAACTCTGCATTCCCACCAAGTTCGGCAAATTTTTTTTAATACCAATTGCACGGTATGGTCAGGGGCGGATTTGATCATTTGGCCGCCCTAGGCCTATGGAAGATTGCCGCCCCCCTACTCCCTGTAAAACACGAAAAATTGAATGATCTATATCCAGTGAAGGGACCCCAGGCTAGAATTAGCGGAGTAGGCTGCCTCATAAATCGGAGTAGATTTGAAAAAAATGGAGTAGAATTAAAAATAACACTTTCCAACGAATTATTTTATTTAAAAAAACGAAAAAGTATAAAAATGTAATGAAATACCCACAACTACAAGAAAAAATCGCCGCCCCCTAAATCTGCCGCCCTAGGCCCGGGCCTACTCGGCCTATAGGGAAATCCGCTCCTGGGTATGGTTCAAAACTCCGCCCCACCTCTTTGCTGAACCAGGGAAAAAGACAAATAGTTGCTGAAGAGCCTTGAACAACGAAAGCAAGATTGATTAATTCATTTTGAATATTTTTGCCAAAGTAGAAGTATTTTGTTTCGCGGTTAACTACGCGTCGTAGATGCTTCATCATCACAATAAATAAAGATTTGGAGTAAACCAACCATTTTCGTTTGTAAATTGCTCCATTTGACATAATTCGTTGAAAATAAAAGTTTGACAAATGACGGCCTTTTTCATTTCGTGGATATGATGAAATATTTTCAATTTTTCGGTCCACTAAAGGTAATTTCATGAATTGCCTGCAACCGCAGTGTTGATGACCACTTCGCGCAATCTTCCTCTAGTACCGTTACTAGTATTGAATCTGTTGCCGGTGTTGATAATTATACTGGTACCTCCAATTTCGTACTTGCTGACGGTGTTGATGCCTCCATCAGTGTTAACGTTGTTGGTGTTACTCCGTCTTTGGCCTAAGATGACGAATCCACGTGTAACAGATGGGTTTGAGCATCCTGCTGAGCCTGAGGCCACTGCAAGCTCGGCGTATCACATTCTGTTGATGTTGTTTCCTGCTAGTACTCTTCTTTGAAAATGTTGTTCATAGAAGAGCGCCTATCTTTTTCTCCGGTTCAATTATTTTTTTTTATATAACTTTTGATACCCTGATAATTGTTTTGATAACTGAAACATTTTCCATCCCCTACCTTCGTGAGATTTTTGGTTACTTAAAGGAAAACAAAACTATTTAAAAAAACGTACCAATACGAATGTGGAAGGCCGCTTAATTATATTCATCAGTTATTAACAATAGCTTTCAATGCTAATCCTCAATTTATTTTACTTACCTGCTTATTTATTAATTCCAACTACACGTCGTCGATAACGACTTCGACAGCTATACAACATAGAAAAAAAAACTCTTTAAGACCGAAACCAAAACAAAGTACCTTTATTCGCAGCTTTCCAGCTTTGTAGCATCGCAGCACGCTAGCTAAAACTCGCGAATCGCGATTACGTGATGCTACTAATTATTAATACGGCGATATTTCGGCGCCTTTCGCCTGCACCGGCGCACAGGTCCTTGCATTTTCTAACAACGTTGTCGATACTTAATGTTTTACCCTTTGCGAACACACAAATATTTTTAAAAAAAATCCGTAGGAGAATTTGCTCACAGCTCCCTGGTAGACAAATCATGGTGAGCTCCTCATGAGTAATCAAGTGAATGTTCTAATGAAATTTATTGGCGTTTGAATCAAAACCGAGAAATTAATCAGTTAATCAATTATTTACTTATTCACAGATAATTCGAATGAGATATTTCATCTCTTTCATTCATTTATAAATAAATGTATGCTTTTCTTCTATTTTGTGTATTTTGCAATATTAGATGAGCACTTGAATGGGTACATAATGAGTGTCACGATGATCTTATTAATGAGCATGTAAATAAGTGTCACGGTGACCTTATTAATGAGCATGTCAATGAGTGTCACGTTGACCATATTAATGAGCATGATTGAGTGTCATGATGAGTTCATAAATGAAAATCTGATTTTACGATTGATTTCATATATTTTTCCGAATTTAAACTCCGGTTACAAATCTAACTCTTAGACGCTCAGGCATCAATATTTGGGCATAAGGTCTTGTTCTGCATATGAGCGACAGCCTTTCTGCGGAAAAAGAAATCACAAAATTAATTTAAAATAAATAATTTACAAATTTAAATAAATATAGCACAAAAATAAATTCAAGTTTTCCTAGTAGAAATGTCATCTGACAAAGTTAGGACAAGAATAAATATTTATTTTCTGCTGGTTTAGGGAGGAGCTTCATGATATCCAATGAGCCCTTCGCTGAGATTTAAGAAATGGTCATCAGAAGGCTCATCGGGACTTAATTTCCTATATGTTTCTTCATGAATTGCAAACACATTGATGCTTTTCAGTGAAATTAGTAATGGTTTACATAATAACTGCCCCTTGCGGGGAAAGACACAAGGTAAAACTGTGAGCAATTTCTACTGGAGTTGTACCTTCTCTCTTGTCCTTCAAGTGGCGGTGATTCCTTGATGGAGATTGCTCACAGTTGTACCCATTTCCAAACGGTGGGAAGAGGAGAAAAACATTATAAAACAACTGCAATGATTGTCTATCTAATAAATGTTGTAATCAGAAGTTGAGCAAAAAATTGATTAATGCTCGCACCTCCGAAATCGTTATCCTTACCATATCTCAAATGAAATTTGAAGCATGCTCCTCCATTCCCGAAAGCATTAGGGCCCCCGCTCCACTCCATAGAAGTCAATGAACGAGTAACAGAAAAAGATTACGAATATTTTTTACCCATTCAATTGAAGTCTATCTCTTCTGGATTTTTCACGATATATCTAGATGGCAGATGAATTAAAATGGGCAAAATAGGAAATTAAATGCCTATGCTAAGTCATGCTATACTAGCATTCACATATTTCGTGAGGTTCATATATTTCATAAATTTGAACGGAGCTCTTTCAAGTACACAATCAATTTTAATGGGGGTACAGACCAAATCGATTTTTTCAACAGTGTTTTGCCTAATTTCCATGATCTCTTTATCATATCTACAGGATTTCAGTTCATCTATTTTAGTTTTCTAATAATTCTCGTAATTACATATCCCTTTTGAAGGTTCATTGGCAAGTTCACTGTACATACTACATACATGTAGCTATGAATAATATAGGTATATAAATGAAATTGAATACAATATATCTATGTAGGAATGGTGACGTGGATTGTATCACAAGAGGTACACGTACGATTGCTCCTTGATCCTCTTCTGGCAACTTACTATCTACACGGCAAAAAAACAAAACAATTTTAATGGCACCTACGATATACCTTTTCATATATGATTTGAAACTGAATCAATTGAGCTAAGTTAAGAGATCTACCAAGGTTCATGGGATGTCATCCGCAATTAATGCCTATTTCAGATAGAATTAACATTACAGTGTTGTACGCCTCATTTATTTGATAAGATGAAATAGGTAACAGAAAATAGCTGATGAGCCTAAGTACCTATCATGTTATAAATTATTAGGGAAGCGGGTTCCATTTGTACGGTGTGAATGGATTTTTCGTTTAAAGCGTGTTATTAATGAACAAATAATTACAAAGTAGTTGCTGCGTACACAACGTGTCAGTATGTGTGTATTGAGATACTACAAATTGCATTATTATTATGACAATAGGTCAATGTCATCTACATTAAGGCTCGAGAGTTCGTATTTCTATTACCTATCCGCAGACATTTGTGCATATTGAAATCAAGTGTTGGAAGAAATAAGTTCAGAAAATTATTCTGAATGGACTAGAAATATATGCACATGTAATATATAAAATGTAATAAATCTGTGGCTGCATTTACAACTGGTTATGATTGCCTTCATTCGATTAGCAATCACAGGGAGGCATTTATAAGGATTTGCAAATGCGAACGGAAGTTACTTTGACAATTTGAAAAAAATCAACAAAATTAAATGAAAATAAAAAAATATCTTTAAGAACTTAAATACTCTAATAGTCTGCAATGAGAGAAAAAAAAATGATTCAGTGGAGCAAAATAACAATTCAAGTCTTTATTGTAAAAGGTATCAATATATAAAAAATCATGGTTAGTATATATTTGAAATGGATTAGTGCACTTTATACTTATCCACACTCCCTGTGGTATAATCAACTCTGAACGGTTGATGTTGATGATCCCTGTGCCCATGTCTAAACTAAATCTGGACTATACATCAGCAATAAACCTCTGAAAATATCCCAAAAGGTTTCACTGCTGATCTAGCCTAGACATCAACTGAGATTTCTTTAAAGTATGGAAATCACCCATCCTAATTAACCTGGTTGAATAGAGCTCCATACAACATCCCACTTGGATATGTCCCGAAATGAAATATTATGTGAAACCTTACTTCAACTTCAGCTAATTGGATATCTCCCAAATTAACCTCGTGATACTAGAAAAAAAAAGAGAAGATAAAAAAAAAACTTGAGATTATAGAACTTTATTCTTAGCTTGGTAATATACCAACATTTCGAATTTATTCTCCAATCTCACTCAGTATATAGTGAAAACTTTTAGTAAGAAAATTTCTAGTAATATCCCAGAATATTTTCCCTTTTTATACCCTAGATGAAATCATAGGGGTATACTAAGTTTGTCATTCCGTTTGTAACACCTCGAAATAATGATAGTAGAGCAAAATGGATTGGACACCCATTCATAATATTAAAAGTTATTTCGATTTTTGCATGTCCGTCCGTCCGTCTGTCCTTTCGTTCGTCCGTCCGTCCGTCTGTCCTTTCGTTCGTCCGTCCGTCCGTCTGTCCGTCCGTCCGTCCGTCTGTCCGTCCGTCCGTCCGTCTGTCCGTCCGTCCGTCCGTCCGTCCGTCTGTGCGCACGATAACTCGAAAACGCGTATACTTAAAGAGCTGAAATTTTGTACACGGACTTTAAAAAAAAAGTAAAATGAAGTTCGAAAATGAGGCAAATCGGGCAACTCCTTCATGGTGTTGCCATATAAAAATTTCGTTTTCCGCTATATATTTGGACACTGCCTGAGAACGCATCGACGTAGAGAGTTGAAATTTCGTACATGATGTTTTTACTACATTAGCAAATAAAATGTCAAAAATGGACTAAATCGGGCAACTCCTTCTTCGTGTTGCCATATAAAAATTTCGGTTTTTTACGTATGCTTTGAAAACGATCAGTCCAAGACATTTTTATTGTACTAAGAACTTCTGCAGAATACGAAATCCTATAAAATTCGTTATTACCATTTTTTCAACTTCAAAATCAATACTTGAATAGATCGGTGACATTACGAAATTTAATACGGGCATTTATCTAGGGTATCATAAGAATTGGTCTTAGACCAATTCTAGCTTTTTTACTTGTTTATATGAAGTAAGAAAAATGGTCTGAAATCATAGAAGTCTATTCTCTTGGTAATGCCCCAAAACTTTGCATTTATTCTACGAATTTAAGTTACAGAAAATTTTCTGGTAATATCCCAAAAAAAATAATGTGTTTATCTACCTGTATATGATGAAAAACTATTTGTGGGAATAACCCTACAATAAAATTGAGGAAAGTGAGCAAAAAACTCTAGTGGTAATAGTGTACTAGTCGATCTTTACTGGTTAAATCTCATGTAACAAGTGATTTTCTGCCGAAATTGCCTGCCCCCCCCCCCCCCCACCTTTTTTATATTGTCGAGGCCAGTTGCCGTCCACTGTGTTGCTGGCTATTATTCTGGTCTTTGCTTAGTTCACCATGGCGCTGTAAACTTTATAATTTTCAAACCACGGGGGGCCCACTATTCACATTATGTGTTTTGGCATTTTTGTTGATAAATGATAAATTGACGTCTTGTCAATTTATCTTGTTATTTTTTTTTAATGAATGTTTATTTTTTACGGATGTAAAGAATGTTAATAATTTATACAACAAAGATTGTTTGTATTTGTGATTATGGAATATTGTTGTTTCTAACAAAAAATTGTAAAGTATTAATTATAGTTTTAGCTGTGTGGTGTTAAAAACAAGTTCTAGCTAGTCCCTACAAGGACAGAACGAAAAGAGTTTTATGTGTTTTTTGTTTTGTTGGAGTATACAGTACATCCAATTCCACCAAGGTGTTCCGTCTAAGGTCAGTCTTTTGAAATCCTGCATTAGATTTCAGTAACACTTTGGTGCATTTATGCATGCTACAATGTCGAAAGATGCAATAAAACCTGGAATACCTTACAACTTTATGGTGAAAGTTGTGGATGTTAAGCAAGCTGCTTCTTTTACTTTCAAGTAAAGAAATTTGGAAAAATGGTACAGTATTCCGTCCACTGAAGGTAAAATCTTGTTGTACTTACTTATATTATATTTTTATGATATGTTTATTTACATTATATTTAAAACATATATAAACAGGGTGATTCAGATCAAGATACCTTCCGGTATACCACGCGATTCCTTGAGGTAAGAGCTGGTCGTAAAATTGTTCCACATACCCCCCCTCCCCCTCCCTAGAAACCTTCCTTTAGGAGCTGTGGCCAGTTGAAGATTTCGCCAATATTCGTGTGAATAAATGAGTATAACTTTTGAACCACCCTATAGATTTTGGTTATTGTTAGCTTATTAAATAGCCAAGAATAGTAGCTGTCGAAGAGTGTATTGCTCTGTATGTTTTAATTAAGCATCTTTAAAATACTCGTAAATATTTCCAAAACATTGATTTTTTTTTACACACAAATTTCATAAATACCTTTATTTATTTCAAAAACTTTTGTGTGTAAAAAAATCAAAATTTTGGAAATATTTGAGAATAATTTAAAGATGCTTACTTAAAAAATGCAGAGCAATACACTTTTCGACTACTATTCATGGCTATTTAATAAGCCAACAATAACCAAAATCTATAGTGTGGCTCAAAAGTTATACTCATTTAGTCCCATCAGGGTTCACGAATATTGGCGGAATCTTCAACTAGCCACAGCTCCTAAAGGAAGGTTTCTAGGGGCGGGTGTTTGGAACAATTTTTTGATCAGCTTACCTCAAGGAATCGCGTGGTATACCGGAAGGTATCTTGTTCTGCATCACCCTGTATTATATATATATTAAATTTCCTTTTATAAAAAATTATATATTTCGGTTGCAAGTTGCAACAATAAGACATCGTAAAGATTTTTCTTTCACATTAAGTAATTTATAAAAAAGTTTTATTGTTCGTCCGATTCTATGTTTAAATTTTATTGTCCGTCCGTTTATCATTTAATAGTAAATATCAGTACTAGTTCTAAAATATTAAGAGCGCGTCTTTGATCGCTCGAGAATTTGTATGATTGTAATACATCTCAAGCAGCAGGAGAGCAACTGTTTGATGCTAACAATTTGTATTCGCACCTCTATAGTTGCTCCTTGTTGATTATTTTCAAGTTCCATGTGAGCGACTAAAATATACAAGGAAATCTTTAAATTCTTCTTTCAATATATCTGTACAGCAGCAGTCTTGTGAGCTCTGCACACCTTTAGTGAGAATCAAGCATTCCGCTTCCAGATTCCAATGGACAATTTATACTTTATTATGGTCAAGGGAATGTCCTCACAATTCTTCATAAAACACATTGTTTTATAAAATTGTTGTAACAAATGTTGTGCGAGCTTTAAAAAAAACCTTATAGAGCTAATTGGGCGCACTGTATAAGAGTTGTGGGCGTTAATTCATAAAACAATAATAAAACATTTTAGTAGTCTGCGCGAAAGTGTTTGAAACCCTTAAAGCCATTTATATATAGAGCTTGTTTGTGGAGATATTTTATAGTAGTTGTGAAAACTTCCTTCCTGCAGTCTGTGTAGAGAAGATGTGTTTACGTCAGTAGGACAAAAATTTTTTCAGCGTGCTTCATTCAACATTTTATATAAATTTTCGTGATTTGGGGCTGTTATATACTCAATATCTTGCGGATCTAAGTACTGTGCTGATCATATTATAAAGATAAGTCCATTGGTTGCGTGCAATTTATAAATTTTACGTAGTTAATTTCTCCACTACACAAGCTGCAAAATGGCGGATAAACGTGCAAGTGAAGAAATAAAATATTTCAACACCTTTGCCAGCAAATGTACCAGATATGTCAACTCTTATGACTAAGGTTGAAAATAAAATATCGGCGTTCGCTAAGGACATGGAAATGATGATACACAATTTCACAGTGTTAATGGAAACTAAGCTGAAGGAAACCATTGCAGATATAAATGTGAGATCTCTTCTTCATGAACTAGAAACATCACTACAAAAAACGTTGTCCGAGAAGTTGTCGCCGGTGATTTTAAATATTTCGAATATCAAAACAAATCTGATGTTACTGGATAGACGACTGGATCACCTTGAACGTCTGCATAAAGCCAATGACTTGATTATTGCTGGTGTACCTCGTATTGACAACGAGGATCTACCTCTAGTCTTCACTTCACTTTGTGCAAAACTCGGAATGAACATTCCTCCTAAGCCTGTGAGCATTTTTAGGTCCAGCATAGATAAAATTCAAAAAAATTCCACCAATATAATTAAACTACAAAACTCAAGTGACAAGAGTGCTGTGTTATCATCTGTACGAAAAACAATAAAGGAGCGCCGTGCCAGTGGAATTAAGTCTCTATCACTGCATGATGTTGGGTTGGCCCGTGATACTGATTCTCACAGTCCAATCGACATAAACGAGAGTCTGACTTTAAAGAATTATTCTATCAAAAGGAAGGCTCTGGCACTGCAGAAAAGTAAGCATATCTCGACGGTCTTTACACGGTCTGGTCTTGTTTGGATTGGAACAATGAACAGTAACATCCCCAAGGCTATTTTTACCATGGTTGAGTTGGAGCAGCTGATAAGTAAGAGTAAATAAAACTGAATAATGTGTTATCTAAGTTGGTCATTTATCTGTTGCTGCTTTGATTTAGCCTTATTTAGTATTGAATTGTTTGTATATTATATATTTAAAATTATTAGTTCTACTGGATGCTTCTCTGAATATTCATATATTGCTTTTATTGCTTATATTAATCTTTCTATTCTATTTCATGGATGTGTGCTTGCCTGTTGTTATCGTTGTTGTGAATTTTGCTAACGGTAATGAGATGGCTGTAACAGGCAACTTAGGTACTCTGCTTAACATTTTGTGTAGGCAACGAAATGGAATTAACTTTTGCCATAAAAACTCTCGAAGTATACTCCCTAAAATTGATGAATTACTTGATATTCTTAGGAATTCCCCAGTGGATGTAATTTGCATTTCTGAGAGTTGGTTGAAACCAATAATCAATCATAACGCCATTAATAGTGGCCTCGGTAGCTCAGTTGGTAAGCGCGCTGGCTACCATCCCTGGGGTCGTGGGTTCGATTCCCACCTTGACTTGGTCCTGTGCTTCTCCTTCCACCTAGTTTTCCTTCAATTTTCTGCATTATTCCTTAACCCTTGCTATTAATTAATTCTTCAAAAACGACATTTAATTATGTTTTCTAAGGATATATTCGATATAACTTTGTAATTGACATGTATCTATGTTATATTTCTAAGGGAAAAATGTTAGCTAATGCATCTATAATAAATTCTATTATTAATGATTCCTCAAGTATAATGATGTCTATGATTATGTTAATAATGTTTTATGATCTATGATTGTTTCTAATGCTTGCCTAAATATATTATACATAGCTTATATGTAAATATGTAATATTTCCTGTCTGTAAAATTGTTAAAATCGGTAGACTGAATAAATAAATAAATAAATATACCTGGTTATAGAGTTTTAAGAAATGACCGTGTGAATATGCGCGGTGGTGGTGTGATGATATACATTAAAAACAACTTTAAGCACAAGTTTTTATTTTCGTCTGATAACGCTGCAACGCCTCCCAACTGTTCATCTTTGGAGTCCCTTAATAATGATCTCTTAAGTGTTTCACCCCAATACCAAAATGTGGTCATTGGAGGTGATTTTAATTTGAATTTTCTATCACCCTCTGGGTTGACGAACAATTTCCAAGTTTTGCTGGATGCTTTGGACCTACAGAGAGTCAATAATTACCCAACAAACTTCTTCTGTAGAACACCCTCTCTGCTAGATGTCTTCCTTACTTCGAATTTGTCGAAGGTTTTGTTTTTCCAACAAATTTCTCTCCCAGGAATATCTGATCACGAAATGATCATGTTAACATATGATATTCAGTCTAATAACACAGGCGAAATTAGTTCTTATTCCTATTTTGATCATAATGGTATAAGCCAGGAAGCGTTGCTTAGGGATGTAGAACTGTGCATTGGTGATAGCATATTTCATCTTCCCAATGTGGAAGACCAAGTAGATTTTCTCAACTCTACTTTAAATTATTTGCATGAAAAACATGTTCCTTTCATTACTAAAACTATCATAGATTCGCGTTACCCTTCGTTTTCCTCTCATATTCGAAATTTAATTGCGGAACGAGATCTTGCATATGATAAATGGAAGCGCTATAGATTATCGGTTTTTCATGAGGAATATCGAGTACTACGGAACAGAGCAGTGGCTGCTGTCCGCAAAGCTAAAAAGCGCTATTACTCTTCCATCCTAAATGTTAAACTCCCTAATAAAATCCTGTGGAACAATATAAAAAGAAGTGGACTTGTCGCGTTTAAGCTGAGCTCATGCTCAATTGATCCGGACGAACTCAATCATGAATTTGTTTCAAATCATATGCTGTTAATTTGAATAATGATGAATAAGTGAGTGTTTCTCTAGATCAAAGAATCAAAGCTTCCTAAGGACTAATATTCATGAAGTAGCTACGGTAATGGACAGCATTAAATCTACTGCTGCTGGTATAGATGGCTTAAGTCCTAAATTTTTAAAAATGTGCTCACCTGCGATCCTTTCTGCCCTTACACACATTTGCAACTCATGCTTCACAAGTTCCATTTTCCCTAGAGCTTGGAAATCTTCAAAGATAGTTCCTGTTCCTAAGGATACTAAGACACAATGTATTGAGTATCGCCCAATTAGTTTGCTACCATATATTTCTAAAATAGTGGAGAAAATAATGTACCTGCAAATCTCTATCTTTTTGATTTGTAATGAGCTCTTACATGACAATCAGTCGGGGTTTCGTTCTGGACATAGTTGCACAACTACTTTACTTAAGGTAAGCAACGATATTTCGCGGGCTATTGACAAGGATGAATTGACTGTATTAGTCTTCTTAAACTTTTCAAAGGCTTTTGATACAGTGGATCATTTGCTTCTATGTCGTAAGCTCAGTACATATTTTAAATTTTCATCTCAGGCAGCCGATTTGATTTTCAATTACTTGAGTTACAGATCACAGGCAGTTTACATGAACGGTACCTATTCCTTCTTTTTACCGATATCCTGTGGTGTACCTGGTCCCTTATTGTTCTCCATGTTTATCAATGACATATTTTGTCAAATTAAGTTTTGTGATTTACATCTCTATGCAGATGATGTACAATTGTACATCTCCAATCGTATTGGTCTGATTGAGGATAACATATCTCGTGTTAATGAAGATCTTGAATCAATACATTTATGGTCCTTGTCGAATAAATTGAAACTCAATCCAAGTAAGTATAAAAGCATGATTATATATAGGGTAAAATTAAACACAGATAGATATTCACCTGTGACTATTAATAATACTATTATTCCTTTTGTCGACTCCGTTAAGAGTCTTGGGGTTATATTTAATAACACATTCACCTGGGATGACCACATTAATTCTGTTATCAGAAAAGGTTATGGTGAACTTCGTACATTGTGGACATCCAGCTATTTTACGCCAATGCCCACTAAATTACTTCTTGTTCGTTCTCTACTAGTACCTGTAATAACCTATGGCTGTGAAATTTTTGGCAAACTAGACTATAATAATACAAGGAAACTTAGCATTGCTTTCAACTCTATAACCAGGTATGTACATGGCCTTCCTAGATATGATCATGTATTATCCTATAGATGCTCAATCTTGGGGTCTGATTTGCTAACCCATTTGAACTTTCGTATGCTAATTCTTTTGGTAAGAATTATAAAATATCATAAACCTAGATATATCTTTGAACTTCTTAACTTTTCTAGATCAAATAGAACATTGCAACTAATTTACCTAGGTCTCAATTCTTAAAAACAAAACGCCTATTTTTCAGCCATGTCATTAAATCATAGAACCAGTTACCTTCTCAAATCAGAAGCTCTATACAGGCCGGCACACTATCCTCTATAAGTCGTAGCATTTTTGAATTTCTTACTTTAAGTAGTTAGTAATAAGTCTTAGCGTTCTATTTTTTATAGTATCATATCTTTTTCATCCTTATTGTCCTTATATCCTTATATGAATTATACTGTTATGTTCTAACTCTATCTTGTACAAATTGTAAAGATCCTTAAATCTTAATTGTGCAATGTTTCATGAATAAATTTGAATTTGTATTTGTTAAAATTTATATGTATTTGTGTAATATGGCTATATTATTGTCTTATTCTTTCTTTATGAAAAATGTCTCATAAATTTACTTCAGAAATGTGTGAACAGGAAAAATTATTTATGAAATCAGACTTTGTCAGCCAACATAATTTTGTTTGCAATAATGTTTGCGTAATGCTTAAATATTTATTTTCGATTAATATTGGAATAAAATTTCATGCAACCTTAATTTTATTGTACTTCTAGCTCGAAAAAATACAACGCACCTACTGAATTCTAAATATAAATAAACTTAAATAAGTATTTGTATTAAATATATCTTTAATGTTTAGATTCCGCATCGTTTAAAAACATTAAAAATTAAGAGGGAAATCATCAATTTTTTTGTTTTATTCGCAAAAAACATCATTTTCATGTCAATAAACAAAAAAGTTATATGTTAAAATGTTGTTCGCTGCAATATATTCACTCCTTTTTTTATAATAAAATTTCCGAATGTTGTCCCCTCACTTTACAGCTCATGTTAAACATTTTAGATTCGTGTGAAATCTGCAGTATCTGAAATGTCAAAGTACACTCCATATAATACTTAGTTTTACACAGGTAAATTGGTATTTCTGAACAATGGCGCTTATTAAATTATTTAATACCAATGAAAATTGCTTCCATTTTTATAAAGTTTTCATAAAGGTAAACTACAGCTTCCGAGTTGTAAAAAAGGGAAATCCCTTGCTAAATTCAAGTCGCAACGACGTGGTTTTATAAGTGTTATTATTTAGTTTCTCAATATCTTTACGAAACTCTTCGACAACTAAATTACTTCGGAAGCTAAATTGCTTTAAAACGCCTAAAAGACTCGTTTCGAATTATGTATTATAAAATACTATAGAATAAATTAGTATCCGGAGCAAAACTGTTTTATAAGAGGTTCCGAAAGAGTTCCCAGTGCTACCTTATAAAACAAATTACACAGGATATTCTGTCCAATTAGAACACTCAAGGAAAATATAAGCAAGGATGGGGACTGTAAATAATAACTCCAATGTATACTTAAAGTTAGTGGTTTATTTCACAATACGTCAAAGTTAATACACTACTTCAAATTCAAAGGGAAATATAATTCAGAAATTACACATTCACGAACATAACTTAAGATACTTATAATGTCGACTATGTCACTTAATAACTAAAAAGCTCACTTATGTATCAACTTAAATAAAACAAATTATGATAACTTCAAAAGGAATTCACTTTTCCGAAAAGCCACCTATATATATGAATAAATATAAAATATAATTACTAAGTATGATTAGGTATGTATTAAATGATTAATAAAAATGTACTCACCAATCTAAAATGTGGAATCGACTGTATGGCGTTAGTGAATAGATAGTTAGTAATTATCTTGTTCTAGTCGTGCCCCGGAACAAGATACTTTGTTTCAGTCGAGACCCAAAACATAGTTAATGTGTTAGTAATGATCTTGTTATAGTCTTTCCCCGGAACAAGATACTTCACTTCAGTCGAGACACAAAGCAAAGTTGTATTAGTAGTATTTATTTTAGTCGGTAGCCAGAATAAATATCTTTATCTCACTCGAGACCCAAGATAACGGTTTGAAATTGGTAAGTGTAATTCTAGTCGCCATGCAGAATAACAAACTTTATCTCAGTCGAGACCGAAGATAAAGTGATTATGTTAACAGAATTTATTTCAGTCAAGACCCAGAATAAATATCTTTATCTCAGTCGTTACACAAGATAAAGTAAATTTGTTAATAATTCTCTGTTGTTACCTCTTAGCCAAGTCGATTCCAAATGATGCACAATCTATGCGAGCTGGATGCGAAAAGAGAAAGATTCAAGTTGGCCTGCGACTTATATTGCCTCTGAATTACGCACAGCACCAACAAATTATTTTACAGTACGCATAGCAACCAAAGTTCCTTGACCTTAGCAGCTGTGTGTAGGTAGCAACAGAAAAATCCGTTGACCTTAGCAGCTGTGCATAGGTCAGAAGAGTACATTTAACCTAGAAGCTGTGCAAAGCAACTGGAATTTTGAGTATTTTTGTTGCCGTCCCTGATTTTGCCTAGCTAAAGTTATTATGATTATAAACAATACAATAAGATACCTATTATATTATTGCTAATTTATAACTTTAGAAGATATATTTAACTGTACAAATGACTTAATCTTATTCCATTTGATTTGCGTAATGTTATCGAAGACAAGCTACTCTCCTCTCATTGGATTGTGTCCCGGATTTGTTTATGTGGAATATAGCCATAATGCGTCGATTGTTATCTCCACTGAAAACTGCCTTATCGACGTGCTTGTAGATAGGTATACATAGTTTCGTTCCCAAAATATTTTCAATAATTAGAATTACTTGGAATTAGAATCTTTTAAACGATTGTACTTTGAGGTGGCTATTAAATGTTGGCTTCAACCACGGAACTCAATAGGAAAAAGTGGTACCTCCACAAAACATTTTAGTTTTCATGTAGCTGTTATACAATACTTATAAAATAAAAATCTGATTCATGCAACTAAGTAGCTGCGAAAATGTTCATTGGGATGTCATTCAAGAGATTCGAATAGTATACTCGGCATAGCAGCAACAAATAGGTGATACACGCCGGCTTCAGGTCTAGCACATACCCGCAAACATTCCTCTATCCTATTGGTCAAATGAAATATTCGCAGCGTCCACTTAAATCACAGATTTCCTCTATGTACTGTCTCACCGTACAAAATTTGGCTCTTAAGGCAAGCTTTGGGTACACTAGAATTATTTTTAGTAGGTAAAAAGAAATTTTTCGAAACTGGGTTTCTTGAAGAAAAAATTTTTTTTTCCGTAATCTAAGAAATAGTGTAGCAAGTGTTGTACCATTTTAGAATCCTTATTAAATGCGTCAACTTTTAACGTTACTTGCCAGACTGGCGTACTACATTTTTTTTTCAGTACAGTCAGTTAAAGTTCAACGAATTATTAATTTTATATTGTTGGTTCCACAAAATGTGACATTTTCTTCCAGGCTGGAGCAGTTGGCTTAGAACTTACAGCAAGAGGTTACATAAGCACTATTCGGGATTACACAAGAAAAATAAAATTGAAAAAAAGTAAATCACTTATATCTAATTTTTTATTTATTCAATTACGTCGGTGAAATTAGTCAAGAAAACTGTGCGGTTCATTAGTGCAGGGTTAAAAATTCTATTTTTAACCATAGCCATGACATGTTCGCAATAGTTTTTATTTATTTTCGACTGTTATAAAATGTTTTCGGGTTGTGATGATGCTTTGGCGATTATGTGTTTCTAAAGATACATCAAATTTGGGTATTCAAGCAGAGAATTTATTATGGGTACTAACTGCGATTCATTACGAATTCAATGAACAATTTGTATTGAAAGTGCAACAATTGAATATTTGTTGCGATGCGACTAATTGGACCCCATAAATAAACTGCAACAATCGAAACTCTGCTTTATCATCAAAGCACAAGAAAACATCCTAAACAGAAGGAAATAAATAAGGCGAATTTCAAAAGAAGTCTATCTTTCAGCTGTATTTTACCGGCTAAGCAATTTGTGTGGCACTTTTCTCTTAACATGCTCACATTTAGTGGCACATTATGGGAGAATTGCATGCTAGCATAATTCTTGCTGGCATCGAACCCTTAATCCTGAAAGGAAGAGAAAACAAGTCACCAAAATTCGATTCTAACTATAAAAGATATTAAATAATGTTAACGTATGCTCCTGACACAATTTCTAACGTCTCGTTTGTACAACAAAAATTTTGTAGCTCAAATGCTTAACGATGATTTTCTTAAATAATGCACACTTGTATACTGCACTGCCTGCTAGCTACGTGTACGTCGGTTTAATATACTGCTTCTATGAAGGTAACAATTATTCTGTGGAACCAAGAATTATATTCGACAAAAGCGAAAACTCTACTTAGTTACATCATATTTAGTTAAAAATAAAATGAATTTATTCACAATATTTACAAAGATAATTAACCACGAACAACTTTTTAACAACATTAACTGAAATGGTAACACTCCACAAGCAAATTACGAGGTGAAGTTGCTATTGCTATGCCAGTTGTTGTTGCTATGCCAATTATTGTTGCCATGCGCCTTTGACTACCGTTCTTTGGTGCAGCGCGCAATCTCTGGCTATGTAAACAGCAATCGACTCAAATCGACCTTTTTTTAGTTTGACTGTGCAATGATCAAATGGTAATCTATTCCAAGTGTTATTTCCTAGTGTTCTCATTTCTATTAGGTTAGGAAAGAGGGGTGCCGCTAGACATCTAGCCTGCATCACTTATACCCCTAATGGATCCATTGTACCCCTAGGACCCATCCGATAACCTTTTCAAGCCGCCCCGGTTCCATCTTGCTTCCCATAGGGAACTCAGGATATCTCCAAGACTCTTTACCTAGATAAATCCTGCTCCTCTCAGAAAGCTCAGGATATATATATATATATATAGAATCTTTATTTAATTGCTATCAAAAGTAAGATTCCTAATCCAGTCGATACCCAGAATAAAGTACTTATTTCAGTAGCTACCCACAATTAGCATCTTTATTATAGTCACTTATCAAAACAAAGACTCGTAATCCAGTCGGGACTCAGAATAAGAATATTTATTTTAATTGAGGATTAAGCAAAGCGTTTGATTTGTTAATTGAAATGAGGGCTTTGAATTGGATATCTCCGCAGCAGTAGCTCATGTGAGGATCCCAATCAGTCTGGGTATAGCGGCGAACGATTTCTGCTGGAGCTGTAAGGAGTCGGATGAAAGCAAATTCGCCCAACACGTGCTTTGCGAATGCCCCGCTCTGATGAATAAAAGAAGTAGGCTAGGGAGCTGCAAACCAAAGAATTCAGATATATCTTGAGCTTTCTGAGAGGAGCAGCATGGATCTAGGTAAAGAGTTTTGGAGATATCCTGAATTCCCTACGAGAAGCAAAATTGATCTGGGGCGGCTTGAAAAGGTTATCACATGGGGCCTAGGGGTCTATGTGATGCAGGCTATATATATATATATATATAAATTACTAACAACGCACTTTACATATTGCGAATATCGACCGTAATTAAGATTCTTATCGCGGGTATCGACTGTAATAAAGATTCTTATGTCTTAAGTGGGATTTATCATAATTTTCAGAGTCTGATAAAACGTAATAATCATCAATAAGTGGTCATCTGGTGGTCCTTCAATGACTGATTCAAATAATTTGTATTTACCTCATAAATCCTAAAAAAAAATAGACAACAAACTGCATAAAAATATTCACATTTTTTAAATTTCGCCTATGTATTTGTTGCTCACTGTACATTTCTGGAGTGCCAGCTCCAATATTTAAGTGGCATGCCGCAATTTGTACATTATTACTTTTTTTTCTAAAATTGTGAATTTCGCTTACAACACTGAAAATACGGAACGGTAAAAATTTCTAAAATCGCAGGAAATATCAGGTGAAAGCGTAGCAGCTGTAAGTACTCAGTGTTCGTGCTGACGGTGTTACAGTTACAAAAGAAAAGCAGCCATGTATATCACTTGAACACAACAACCTTTATAACTTAATTAAAAGAAAATTCAGTCTGCATATAATCAAATAAGGACATATGGCATCGTTTCCGAAAATAAAAAGTAGGATACGCAGGCTAAGCGCCCACATCTGTTTTCAAATGTTTAATTAAAAATATCATAATATCAGAATATAACTGACGTCAGTCACATTTATTAAGTCGAAGAAAAACTAAGTAAGTTTTCCTGTCGTTAAAAAACGCCATTCAGTCTTCAAATTAGTTCTGAGATCAGCGACTTAAAAGTCATCATTTGGGAATGAAACCTAGACCATTCAACGCAGAAAACTCGCATGACTCTAATTGTGTACATAATTCGATTTCCCGAAAATTTTTCCGAATTTACCTTTCAAGCATAGAGTTATTTTCATAATTTTATTTATTATTCCGGAATCTATTTACATCCGACAAGAAGCTAACGGCTCGATACTTGGCTCGATCATTCGCTGGGAAGCTATTAGCTGTCATGCGATAGTTTGGCCGCCTTTTATGCTTTGTACCAGGATTAATCAAGATTCTATATAAATCATATTTTAAATTTATGCACCATTTGGGTTGATATTTTTATAACCTAGATGAAATCTACAGGGTATACTAAGTGTGCCATTTCCTTTGTAACGCACAAAAATAATGATGGTAGACCAAAATAGATTGGACACCCACGCATAATATTAAAAGTCCGTTCGTCCGTCTGCCTTTGCGCACGATAACTTGAGATCGCGTATACATAGAGACCTGAAATTTCGTCCACGAACTTAACAAAAAAAAAAAAAAAAAACAATTAAGCTGGAAAGTGAGATAAATCTTGCAACTGCTTCGTGGGTTGCTATACAAAATTTTCGTCGACATAGATAGCTTAAATTAAGTACCTGCTGTTTTCATAGTAATAGCAAATAAAATTTCAAAAATAGACTAATCGAGCAACCCTTTCTTGGTGTTGCCATATAAAAATTTGGATTTTTTACGTATAGGATTTACGTTCAGGATTCATAAGAATCCTGATATTATGATATCAGCAATATTAGCGGAATCGCATGTCTACACATGTACTACGTACATACCGACCTAAGAAAAGAAATAAAATTCACGTTGAAATTATCACAATTTCGCAGAGAGATGAGCCAGATAACTATCCAAGCAGTACATTGCGGGCACGCATGGTAATTTGTTTTGTTTCAATCTAAAGCAAAATTGCATCAGAAGCTCAAATTATCAACGCTGCAGTGAAGTGAGCCAGCCAGAAGCAACAGTACGTGGGTACTACAATGTATTTGCACTTGGTAAGTTGAAAATAAACATCTATTTAACAAAAAAAAAATCAGTAGGAAACGAATATTTCTGACTGAATAGAATTTACAAAAAAGTTTTCTTTTCCTTCTTTTGTTGCAATTTAAACAATAGAAAACGAAGTGCAGGTGCTCTGCAAATTTGCCATGCGCCTTTGAATGCCGTTCTTTGGTGCAATTTGCAATCCATGGCTATATAAATCGGAATCTGACTTGACTCGGTCTCTTTTTCAATTTTGCAGTACAGTGATCAAGTTGGTAATCTATTTCCTAGTGTTCTTTCCAAATGCTCTAAATTTTATTAACAGATAAGATACTTTATTTAATTGACAGTTAAAACAATTATTTCTATTCTGGGTATCGACTAGATTAAAAATTTTATTTTGAATGGCGACTAAATTAAAGATTCTTATTGCGGGTATCGACCGAATAAGAAATTTACTAATCTGAACCACTTTATTACGTGCCTCTACCGAATAAAGATTCTTATTGCGGGTATCGAGCGAATAAGAAAATTACTAACCAAAACTTTATTGTGGATAGCGACTACAATGAAGATTCTTTCTGTGGATATCGACTGCAGTCATAACTAATAACCTCACTTTATTCTGGATATCCACTGGAATAAAGAAAAGTCCAATTCTAAACTTCAATAAATTAGAAAACCAATTTGATCGAGTGCTGAGCTGGTGAGTACATTGTCAGATACAATAAAATTTTCTAAGCATAAATTAAATTTAATCTTAATTATTCTTTCACATTTATTCAATATTAAATTTAGCTTTACAGATAGTTAAATTTAAATTATTATTGTGGTTTTGAAATAATATTATCAGGCATATATATATTATATTAATTACAAAATATAGCATTTATTGAATTTAAAAAAAAATCTAGTTGGAGTGCAATTGACAGTGTAGTAAACTTGGTGAACCGAAGAATTAAGCTACGAAATAATTGACTTTGAACCAGGGTTATAACTTTCTTCACATTTCTTCATTATTTGCGTGTTCGCTCTGACTATGGGGAGAACACACGAGCCATTCTAGAAATATATGCGAAAAACCGCTACAAAAATCAAACTTACACAGATGGGTGACCATATGATGTTTTATACAGGCATTCACCTAGGGTATCATGAGAATTGGTCTTATTGTTAGACCAATTCTAGCCTTTATACTTATTGTTATTGAATTTAGAACATTCCTCTGTTGTACATTTTAGAGATAAGCTAATGTTGCTTTTTTGATAAAATCATCTCTATATCTAAATCGCAGAAGCGCTGCAGTATTCACTCTGTTCATTTTACGGCCATCCATAACTTTTTTCCTACTCTTTCAGTAGGCTGAGCTTGTGGGTGTTGAATTGTATGACAGCTCTACCACCATTTGTTAATACAGAATTCATTTAACGCAATTTCTAATCCCTATAGTTGATAGACTGGGATTGAGTCTATTGAAATCGCTATCAACGAAACTGCAAGAGTTATGAAGCATAAATTTTTATAAAACACCTTCCACTAAATAGTCGAACATCGTTTTTAACACTTTTATGGAAAAGCAAAAGTTTTATCACACTTTTATATAACATGTATTTATACTATTCCAACATCAAAGCTATCGAATATTTCTTTTCCGCACCTTTGAGCATTTATACTCGCATTTTTGTTTTTTTTTTAGTATTGTCGTATACCAGAGAAGAAGTAAGTTTGTTAAATATTAAAGACTGGTGTACCTACGTACACCCTGACCCTACTCACACCCTGATATGGACAGGTTTTCTCAGAAAATAAAAAGTTAAAAGACACTGGAACCAAAGCCACGAACTTCTAACAGCGAGAAGGGACGAAAACGAAAGGAGATAAAAACAAGCATGAAAGGAACTCATGCATTTTAAATCGCGAATAAACGCAGAATATATTTTTATGTTATGTTATCCTGAATTATTAACAAGCTCTTTCCCGACCATCCGTCTGCATGGTAATGTGTTTCTGCTGCTCGCACAGGTCATTATAGAAGGATGAGATCAAAAAGTATATCCTAGCTATGTTGCACAGCGATGTTAATAAACACGTACAGTTAGTCGCTTAGATTTAGAGGACATCCTTTTCCAGATATAAAATCACATCTTCCCACCTTATCTTCTACAATACATTAGGTCTCTTCTGCACCCTTTCCTCGTTATTCGCACGCAAATTTTAATGAAATTTATTCGGATCGGATGTCATTTGTCTTTTCTTCACGCTACCATTTCGCTTCTCTGCTTTTATGATTGTGAGATATAAAACGAACATCGAAGCCAAGAATTCCCAAGAGAAAAATTATAGCACTTATGAGTTTATTACTTGCGAGCTGAAATTATTCTCTTCGCATGTGATATGGATTTAGTGATTACGCAACTCTACATATAACTGCCAAAATATGTACATAGGACCGCCAATTTAGGAAATTTTTGCTTTTGATAAATATTTCGTGCACATAATGAATACACTCTGAAGGAAGGAATATACTGCTGACAGAGCGGAAATAGCTTCTCGGTATACTAGAGAAAGCAATTCAGGAATATGAAATGGATTCGTGGGTTTGAGACGTAAAATATTTTCAAACATACAATATTAATGTACATATACCTTAGCAGTTCAGAGAGCTAAATATAACCCAATTACATTTAGGCAGCGTATTTTTCAGTCCAAAACTAGTGTAGGAAAGTAATATAAAATCCATTGTATAATAATCATACAGGTGAGCTTCCCAAAATTTACGATTTTATATGACTCGCATTTTTTAAAGTAAAGGTAAATATTTAGTGTAAGTATTAGGAATGAAATAAATCATCTGTGCATGTCGAATTATGATACGCCTAAGTGCTCTTGCACATACGCGACTTTTTCGTGGCTCGATGAAACGACCGACCGACAGCAAGAATGTCAGAAGCAAAACAACTCTAATTAAAATTGTTATGCAAATAGTGAGTGGGTGTATGGATGACATAAAGTCTAGTCTATTGACCAAAGTCTGCACCTCACCTTGTAGTAATAATGTAGTTAAGGGTATGGAGAGTAGGGGGTTCCTTCCTGCTTCCACAACACACAACATCGAAATTCATGTCGTGAGCGAACAAAATCTCTAAAAGGAAGAAAGGTTGGGATAAGGGAAAGACTGAAATCCTTTAAGGTAAGCTAGGACGAGTATTAACATAGCCTTACTTTTTTTCAGAGCTGTGTAGGAGTAGAATAGACAGAATGTTCCCTGAAGCATCAATGCGCAAAAACTACTAGTGGCTTAGCGTGAGCTCCTGCCAACTATGACTTAATCCCACGGCAATTAAATGCACGATAATCAGCGCAGTTATGAGACAGAATCTATATTCTCCCAATTAGTTCAAGTTTGGCTAATGTATTCTTGGCTGAATTACTGGTAGAACTTATCTAAATCTCTGCCGATGTGTTGATCATGGTAGCTGATTTAGCCCAACTTCACGCCGAGAGCCAAATCTCTGAGCATGCAAGGCGCAAGCGACCATAACTTCAAATTTTATACAAGCGACATACTTTTTCCAATATCTAGAGTATGTGCGCCAATGCAAGCTCTTTTTCTGCCCGCATATGGACTACCACAACCTTGAAGATGCACACAACCGCGTTGAGGTGAATTGTAAAACAATAGTAAAACTATCCAGGAATCCTCAACCCCGTGGTACCAAGCTAGCAGGTCTGCTACATAATTGATTTGGCTGCAGATATCCTTTTATTAAACGGGACTGGTTACTCCATTCGGGTTTAAGATGTTATTGGCACCGAGGTGTTTGTGCGGACTACGAGAAGATTAAGATAGGCCCATTCAAATCTGGAGTGATTCGATATTACAGCCAGTAATCTTATAGCTTACATACATATTTGTTATTTAAGAACTACGCAATACATCAAAACTTCCAACGTTTTCGCCCATTGCCCAGGGCTAAAGTTTGAGAAGCATCAGTGGGCAACCATATGGGGTCTGATTTCTTTTAAGTCTTGTATTCAAAGAGTGGAGACCTTATTGAATGAAAACGGTGTCCGAAAGAATTAGAGAGAGAGAGAGGGGGAGAGAGAGAGAGTGAGAGAGACAGATAGAGAGAGGAGAGAGAAGGTCTGAGCGGAACCGATCTTACTCCATCATTATGATTTCCTTTACAACACAGAATTCCAAATTTAACAGGCCAATTCCTAAGGTGAAGCATTAGAAAGGGATATAAACCAATAAATGCAAATACATATGAAAAGCACAATTAACAAATTCAGTGCAAGACTAATGTCTTGTTGAAGCCTTCGTGTAAAAATCATTTACCCACTCTAGGAAAATGGACAAAAAACCCTTATAGTGGTATATTTGCTTGCTTGCTTATGCTACACAAAGAAGTTAGGTACAAGTAGTAGAAAAAAAATTACGTTCGGCCGAAGATTCAAAAATCGGTTAGAATCCAAAACTCTTTTTACCGTTGCCACGTTGTCATGGAAACGACATAAATTAAATTAATTTATCGAAAACTAAATAAATATTTTAAGTTCTCACATTTTGTTTTAGTACCCTAGATGAGATCTAAAGGGTATACTAAGTCTGTTATTCCCTTTGTAACACCTAGAAAAATTATGGTACAGGAATATGGATTGGACCCATTTAAAAAATTTAAAGTTAATTTTTGCATGTCCGTCCGTCCATCCGTCCGTCCGCACGATAACTCGAGAGCACATTCACCTAAATAGCTAAATTTTTGCATATGTTCTTTAAAACAAAAAAGTAAAATAAAGTTCGAAAACGATACAAATCGGGTAACTCCTTCCTGGGGTTGTCATACAAAAAATTAGATTTCACTAAATATTTGGACACTACCTGAGAACGCGTTAACGCACAGAGCTGAAATTTTTTACATATTATACATTATATAAAAATACTAAATATAGTTCCAAAAATGGACTAAATCGGTCGCCCCTTTTTGGTGTTACCATATAAAAATTTACGATTTTCACGTATACTCCTATATGGTTTTAATGTTCTGAAAAGTTCTTCAGAATGTGAAATCCTATATAATTGGTTATAATCATTTGTTCTATCCAAAGAAGCGTTCTAGAGATATTTGCGAAAAACCACTTCAAAAATCTAAGTTGCATGAAATGACATAGGAGTATTCAATTAGGGTATCACATTCATTGGGTTGAGATCAATTCTGACTTTTTTGCTTGTTTTGGTTTTACCTACCAGTAAGGAACTAAAGGAGAGGCCCTTGCGTGGCATATGCAATTTTTGCATGCCGAATGTGATGATTTTGCTCACTGTCTAACATATGGTTTCTTCTCTGTCTACAGTAACGTAGCTGTCATTTTTGTTTATGTTTGGTAAAGAAATGTTCCCTAGCACAAAGGCCGTATGAAAGGATAAAATTGGAAAGGAATGAACCGTTTTGGTATGGAATAGTTACATGCAGAAACGCTTCATATGAAGGGAACAAAATTAAAAATGACATGGCGCTATGGACGGGCAATTTGTCGTGCATTTATATGTACATATCTTTCCATGGAGGAGGAGTAGAGCAATGCTGTTTTTTCGTGTATTCGTGATGTTCGGGAGAAAAACATAGATGAAAAATAATTTGGTTGGTTGATGAGATAGTGAGGTTAGTACTACCCCCTGCTCCCATAGAGGTTGCCAAAAATAGGCCGTGTGGAGTATTACATTAATGCATGAGGAGAGTATAAACGAGTGTCGGGGTTATTTTTTTTAGAAACAATTTTACATACGCGGATATAATCCGATTTTCCTTAAGCCTTGTATACAAGTTCCAATTCACGCACAAAACCCGAATATAAAACCAAATTTGTCGGAAATTTATACTTTCCGAGATATTTACTTTAAAATTCCCGATACTTACACTTCACAACACCGACATTTTCACATTTATTTTTTCTTTAAAGTAGCAACAAGAAGGCAATGCACATACTGGTGGGTATATACACCACTTCCGAACATTAGGGCTACCAGAATTTGGTGTTTTTATTTATTAAAAAATCACATAAAAGGCCACACACACAAACAGGCCGGCCGGCACACACACACACACACACGCAGGGCCCCGCCTCACATATATGTGTGTGACTGCGTATGTGTGCGAGAGTGTGTGTTTAATAAATGTTTTTCTATTCCATTCTAACTAAATGGCTTTACTACAGATCCAATTGAATATTCCGAATGAATAAAAACAGTGCTGGTAACCCGAAGGTTGAACGGTATGTAAATTCCCATTGGACGTCACCTGGTGGCAGCCAAGAAAAGCGCATGGACCTGGTATTTCCGGAAACAGCATTCCCACCCCCACGTGTCTCTTTTATCGTACAAAGTTAATTTTAGCCAATTCCGTTACTTTCTTCAAATTCTATCAGCATCTTTAAGCGCTTTTATGCGCCCATAGACCAAAGGGAGGTAAATTGAAAAATATTTACGTTCTGGGAATTAGAATATTGGTAAATCGTAAATGTAATTTTGATAAAAAGTACTTAATTTTTAATATATTTTCTTGATTTAGATTAACGAAAAATGAAATTTTAAGGCAAGTTATTGAGCAACCGAAGAATGTAATAGGCTTAGTGGGTAACCGGGAGCCTCAAAAGGTTGTTTTATATTGTATTGATATTATATTCTTCGACGGCCGACGACTATTACAATAATAAGAACAATTTTCTGTACGAACGTTTCATGGAGCCTATATTGCATAGCAACTCGTCGGAGTTCGTCGCAATTGTATTTAAGCCTCAAGTTGTTCCTAATGGCGTAGTCGTGGTGTTGAGGTCATTGGTCGCGAAAGTATCTGACACATACAGCGTCTGCTGTTCAAAATAGAGTCTTCTCCGAAGGATTTAGCTGCAATATTTGCAGATGTTAGCCTTTTCAGTGCGCTCTCTAAAGTTTTCCGTGGGCGAGAATGAAGAATTTAACTTTGAGGGAAAATCAATCCACCAGAATCATTACTGCTCTTATTCGTGCGGTTGAATCTCTGTCGTAGCCTCACCAAATATGTAATTTAGAAACTGGTGCGTTGTAATTCTAGTTTTATCGAATTTCCTCTATACACTTAAATTACTTTTACCAGTGAAATTAGTCAATACTTATGCCGAATTCATAATGCAGGGTGGAGCAGAGTGACCTTTGAGTCCAGAAAGAAGGTGCTCACAATGCAAAGCAGAGTGAATTTCGAAATTTGAAATTATTTGTCATAACCTGTCATTGGAGTGAGCTTTTTTGTATGAAAGTGAGTAAACATCGAATTATTGTTGGCACATCTGGATGCATTCCTTTGGTGGCACAATATGCCATTTAGGAGCTGTAAACGACGATGGTGGGTCCGTGCTATTCGTCATCACCGAAGTAGCCAAGGAGATGCATGTAATCTTGTGCGAGAAATGAAGATGGTAGATGTCGAATCTTTGCGGAACTACACCAGAATGACAATTCAAGAAGTTTTTAAAGGATATATGTATTAGCAATGATCAAACTGGATAATTTTCTTCCTAAGAGATGATAATAAAAGCGAGATATCAAAAGAATTATACACTAGTTTTTTAATCTATGTTTTCATTAGACAAGTTGTAATTATATTTAAACGCCATGTCCATTACTTTTTTTTTGCTTGCTCTGTAGATGCTAGTAAATACGTGGCCAATAAAATCCAAAACATGCTTGTATGGATAAATAGCTTGAAGTGACGGCATTTCCTGTTTGTCGCTATTCGCATGGCAGGTACAGACTTCTTGAAAAAGTGGCAAAGGCAAATGTCTCCACCAGTGTTGGTGTTTTTCGTTTTGAATGTGTAGAAGGCGTTTCGCATGAAGATTTTAAGATACGCATTGGTCCAGACTAAGAATGTATGGAAGACGAGGCATGACGTGATCTTGGGCTTAATGGCAGTTCACGTGATGAAAGCTGTAATGCCATGGGAAGAATAACACTTGGGCCTTCTTCTTGATGGGATGTGGTGACGAATCAGAAACTTCTACTGACAACAACATAGCTTGAAGGGGAGCTGATCGAGTACGCTTGATATCAAGCTCTTCCGGTTTATTGCAAAGGTGTTCGATGAACATTGATGTTTCGCTTGCATTGAAAATATCCAATTCTCTGCTTGCCCAGCATCTTTGGGCTCTTCGATTTGTGTGTTTACATTACCTCCAGATGCACTTAGCTTCCCTTTTTTTAGATTGAAAAATATTCTGCAATGAAAAAAATTAGGAAAACTAAATTTTCAATAAATTAAATATACTGTCTTCTTTCTACCTTTCGAGTACGCAACTCCACTTCGCTGACTTTGTTCCACTTCTACCTTCGATATTTTTCTCTAAGCCCGCTGAATTTACTGTAAGCAGCTTAACCTAAAATTAATTAACGTCTTTTTAGATTTTCCAAGTAACATAGAATTGTTAATCACACACAAGAAAATCCGATCTCTCCGCCAATTCTTATCCATATTGTATTTGGTTAAATTGCGAATGGGCCACGATCCCCAAGGCTTCTTTCACATGAACTTTTTCAATAAATTTGAATATGTTACCTTTGTCCATGTCAATTTCAACTAACTTTCATAACAAAACGCTAAAGCAACGACAAATCAACAAACATGCAAACAACTATCATTGACCTGGTTGCGACATTAGATTGCTTCGAAACTAGCTAAGAATTAACTTACTTTTTTGGTTTTGAAGTCATGTAATTTAAGAAATAACATGAAAACATATTAGTTGTGATAAAAAGAAAGTATGGAGCTTTTGCCTCATGCCTACATGCTAGTAGTTCGAAATTTCAGTTTGTAATCATTCGGAAATGGCAGTAAGAAAATAGAATAAAACCCATTTTCATGCAGATTCCCACCCTACTCTACTTTAAGCTAGACATAGATAGCCGTAAAAATGATGCCAGTTGCCAATCTACGCCACTCACCTCCATTCTGTATTATGGAATTGGCATTCAATTTATCTCAAAAAATTTCTCTAAAAAATGGGAGAGTCTTTCCGTGGGAAATCTTAAATTCATTTTTTGTTGACTAAGCTTTTTATAATTATCGCAGCTTTAAGAAATAAAGTTATGTTTTGATAAATAAAATTACTGTTGAATGTGTGAACTTATTTGGATTTAATTTTGTGGCTTCTTTCAACTATAGAGTACTATAGAGCGGTACATAACACCGTTTACAACATCATCATATCAGCCGAAATATATGCTTTGACTATATTAGGATAACGGCGGTCTGGTGCAGAAATAGTCGAAATAAAGACTTTCTAATCAGATGTAATACTATCCTCACATGTGGAATAATACCAAGGGTTGCGCACTGGATGAACATCAGGATCTTATGCTTATGTTCACATATGTCTCCTATGTATGGTGGCCGACGACGCTTTTGGGGACTCGGGCTTACCTGCCTGGGAATTACGGGCTCCATGCGATCTACGGCAACTGCTGCCAGTGAGGCCCTAATTAATCTGCCACCGCTGGATCTTGTTATTCAGGCAGATGCCAAAGGGGCTGTGTGTAGGTGGCGCTTATGGGGATGTTGGCATCTGTGCTGGATCGGGAAAACCCTTTGGCCAGCAAATCATTTGATTCGATGTTCCAAGAGCTTTGTTTCGGACGTGGCTTCTCCCTGAGTTTTCCTGTAAGGGAATCGCAGGCTATGCTAAGTGCCTTATCGAGAGTTTTTACTGACGGCTTTCTCATAAATGAGAGAGCACAGGCGCGCGTTTACCTTCCTGAACCTAACATTGGGATGGAGTGTCTGTGCCATCGCAATGGTAGCGAAGATAGCGCATGATATGGATATCAATGGAAAGAACACTACTATCCTTTCTGATAGTCAGACAGTCTTGATGGCTCTGAGTGGCCCTCGGATAACATCCAAGTTACTGGCGGATTGCAGGTCGTCCATAAATAAGCTGATTGTCAACAACGTGTCCCATCAGTGGATTCCTGGTCACACGGAGTTAAGGGGAATGAAAGTGCTGAGCTTTTAGCTGGGGTTGGCTCTGATTCTCTGTTCCTCAGACCGGAACCGGTCGTAGGCGTTACCACCACGCGTATCGGGTCTCTCATCAACTGAGTACTTGGAGGTGCATAAAACTAATTCTTGATGGGCGCAACAGGAATATCTGTGATTTTTTCATTGGGCTTTGAAGGAAAAAATGTAGAACTTTGGTTAGCATCATCACTGACCACAGCACGCTTCAGGCTCATCTAACAAGGATGGTAGTTGTTGACAGCCCTGAGTGTCCTGCTTGGAAAGAGAGCCTGAGGCAACCGAAACCTTTTTGTGTGCTAGTCCGGCCTTCGCCCGGAGGAGGCCGGATACTCCAGGCTCTGCCCTCCGATTCGTAGAGGAGTTGAAAAATCTGCCCCAACAAGACCTGATGCGCTTCATTGAGAGGTCAGGAAATTTTTGGTGATAGGACTCCTAGAAGGACAGCACAATGACCCGCATTACCCTCCGTGCTTGGGATCTCTCGTCTCCCTCCATTTTGAAAAAGAAAACAAAAGTGCTGTCCTCTTCGGTTGTAGTCCTTATTTTGATTCGAATATTGGGATAAGTGAACCAAGAATGGTTCCAAATGGAGCATATCAGGAGTGCGTTGGTGCACAAACCATAGTCGTAGTCGTGTAGTAGTTGTAGATAGGCAGCCAATGAAGTCAAATGTCCTAGTTATGTTAGTTGACCTTTGTCTATGTTTAATGAGCATAGTCACAAATCTTCAATTTTATATCTAACTATCTGTGTTCACGAACAGCAAAAGCTGTACTTAACAAATATAACTTTTGTTTCCACGAATGGGGATAGTTAAGTTGTAGGCAATTAGGCTCATTAGAAAGCCAATTAGAATATGGTCTCAAGAATGGATAGTAAGTGGACAAGTGGTGGAACAAATTATATCCGATATATAGGTAGGAGAACGTGCTGTACCTTGGTAGCTGGAAATTTTTCGTCTTTGTTAGACTGAAATTCATTGAAAAAAAAATTTCTTTTTTTACCCTAATGGATTCACAAAATGCATTAAGATGCAGAAAAAATATCGAACTTTTTTCGACCCAGCGATCAGAGAGGTCTCATTAGTGTGGTACCTTGGTACCACTTTTGAAATAGCTTTTTTTTTTTACAAATTTTTTTTTTTTTTTTTTTTTACAAAATTATTGAGACAAATCTTAATCAAGCGATAATTGTAGATGATCTAATCCATAACCTATCCAATAATAGTCGAATAAGCAGTTACAAATTTATATTTTAGGATATGTATGAAAGGAAATGTGTGAGTCGTGTTTCCATGGACAGTGGGGTATTGTACCTAGGACACTTGCAATTTACTAAGAACAGAGTTGAATTAAATGAAATTTTTTATTCAACGAAGAATAACAATATTCGGAAAGCAAGTTACTAAACGAAAAATTGCTATAGCTATACACATTTAATTTGTTATTTATGTAAAGGATGGGCTATGGCTTTTGGGTATGTCTTGCATAAAACAAAACTGCCTGTAAAATATTTTAAGATGCACAATTAACCACATGATGCACGATTTATAACACCGAATATAAACAAGTTGTACCTGGGCTGGAATCCAAAGATACAGATATAGAACTCCAACATTTTCAGTTCTTTATTACTGGAAAATATTTACTTTTTCACGATTTATCTTTAAAGCGAAATAACTGCACATTTGTCCGACAAACTAATTTTCAGAATAACTGAAGTGTCATCTGTTGATGAGTAAAATCGGTTAAAAGTGTGTTTATGTAGGTGGTACATACAAGTCGTTTAATCAATCCTACATCTTAAAATAAAGATTAATTGAATAACTTAAATTTAACTTATTTCTGGCTTAATATATCTACTTTATATATTTGCTCCATATTTGAAGCATCTTAGTGGACTAAAAAATGGTTTGCTCTTCGGAAAATCTCTGCTTCATAGTCTTACCTTCAACTGAAGCAGACTTCAGTGCATCATCTTACAGTATACATATAAATTTCATTTAATAATTAAATCGCGCTATATTGTATAATTTTCCAATATCACCTTGTTAATTTTCTAATGTGAACGTAAGCATTTCAATTCCATTTACAAATTTATTCAACCTAGAAGATAGTAGAAATAAAATCGCTTATATTCTCAAAATTTCGCTTATCTGACAGAATATACACCTGAGTTCATACAGTTCATACAGTTCGAGGTTATTGTTGAATTGCGGATATATCAGCAATTATTTTCCTATGGCATTTTCCATGCTTTTCGAACTTAAACTACTCCGATCTATCAAGCCAATAGAATCAACCCACGATCGTTTTAATAATCAATGCATAAAAACCGTATCGGCAGTGTAGCTAGTTAAAACAGTGGCACTTAACATTTGTTGATGAGATGAACTTCCTCCTTCATACCTTACATAGTCAAGGGCAGACTTAATCGAGGACAGTAACACCACAGAACCACAAGCTGTTCTACCAGTATTTTACTTCCATAAGTTTAACGAAAATATAATGAATACGTGCTTATGAAGAGCTATATTTCATCTAATCCACATTATTACTTCAAGTTGCTTTCTTAGCGAAAGTTGCATGTATTTAGTGTACACATACACATACAATTTGATAAAGTAAATATTTAACCACAGTCCTTCACATTCATTCGTGACATGTGTCCCAAATTATACACTCATCCGTCACCGTTTTTCCCTTGAAAACTTAAATCCTTCCCTTGCGGATAGTAATCCCTTCCGGACCTTTTAAAGTTCCTGGCCTATATCTCTACTTTCTGTTTCTGTGCCAGTTCATGCAGGATGTGTATAAAAACCACCCAGCTCACACGCCATGACAGCTATTTTTGCATCCCATCTGGCTCAATCGATGTTTCCATCCTTATAGTATGGTTTAGCTGGGTTTGTTTTGCTTTGTAAGCTGTCGGGAAATAATTTGTGTGTGCAAATGTACTTCAAATGCATGCTGATGTACGGTAGAATTCTTGGATGTGAAAATGGACCAGTTTGAATGGCAGTCAGAGGTGTAAACTAGAATTACGTAAGTTGATTCGACTTCACTCGAGTCTTTCAGTATCAGAAGAAAAACATGAAATTTTAGAGTTTTCACGAATTGCTTCCTCATGTATTTTTTTTTATGGTGTCAAAGAAAATGGAGACACACTGATTGGAGAGAGAGTGGCTGGAGCACAGAAAAAAATATATTTATTCAATCAATGTGAAATGTGATGTACCCAGCTTAGCAGCATTGTTTTCACAGATAAATATTAACCAAATATATATAGCTGGCAGTGGAATGAATGAATATGAGCCACATTTAGTCTAAAAGGCTAGAAAACAAAAACACACTGACCTCATGCAAAAGAAAATAATACACTCAACTCGAAATGTTGTAAATGTTTTTGTTGAGAAGGAAGCTAGAAAATTTAATGTCGATAGAGATTCAATTCAAATGTAAGAACTTTATCCTCCTACCCATAGTGCACTCCAGGCGCGTGCGCAGGAATAACCCAAAGGGTTTGCAGTCATTAGCTGTGTTATTTTGTGTATGCAGAACAGAGCAGAAAAAAATATACACAAAAGGACGCCTCATATGATTTCATAGAAATATTTAAATGAAGCGAACGGTACAAATAGTTCGCTTCAAACTGTCGTGTCCCAAAATAATCACACAACGAAAAACTTCTTCCATAAATAATAACACACGAATTACTTTAACACTTGTACTTTATTTTTACGTCAAAACTGACCTGTCCTAATACTCTACAATTAAGCAAACCTGAACCGAACTGTAACTTGACACTGTAAAATAAAAGTTCAATCGCGACTGACTACTTAACGGCACTCACCAGACCAGTCATTGGTCTTTTATGCTCTAATATTCGGAAGTAAACTTTTACTCGCATCGCGGATGTAAACAAACGACAACAACCTTGTCATTTGTTCTACCGATTGCAGCACCTGAGTTGCTTAGTTGTAAACAATCGCCTTACATAATAATTACCATGCGAGGTAAATTATTATCGTAATCGTCGATTGCTGCACTAAGCGCTCATCGCAGCCAGCTGTTGAGCTAATCAGCAAAACAACCGACAGTTTCTGAACCATGCGAGGTAATTGTTTAGCAATGCTGATTATTTCGCTGTAATGCCTTTGGCTGTTGGAAGAATCTTCCCTATGTTGGACCATCACAAAACGACAGAACAATTTGTTCTCTCCAGTGTATGGGAGTTCTCGAAAAACGTACACAAAAGAACACAGCTTATATTATGTTAAGTATGGAGTTTATAAAAATTTCAAGAAACGGTTTTTCAAAAATCAAAGACATTTAATAATGTAAAACACACATATATCTAGTGGCTATCAGTCAACAAATTAACTCTTAGTGGTACCGAAAAAAACTCGTTTGAAACTTTTTGAACATTAAATTCAACATCTCTACTGTTCGGTCAATCTTCACTCGGTCTGAGATAGGGTTTAAGACGATGCAATGTCGAGAAGGAGCGTTTATTTGTCGCTCTAGTGATAGGCAAAATGGTGATAAAGCGTAGGATTAGGTGGAAATTTGCACTGCAAATGTCGAGTGCCTTGAATGCATTGTTGATGTCCTCCTTCCCGGCAATACGTCGCCTAAAAAGTTGTACTTCGCTAATCCAAGTGTCACGAGAATCATCGTGCAAAAATGATAAGTATGGTCCAAATAACTGCACGCATGAATTTTCATTGAAAGTTTCCATTTTATTGGGGAAAAGGCACGGAGAATTCGACAATATATTGCGATGTTTCAGGAAACGATCTTGTAAGTGAGCGATAAATGTATCAAGATATGGTATATAGATAGTCATAAGATAATGTTCTTCAACGGAATCAGTCTATACCTCGAAGCAACACTCCGCTTTCGCAATTCATTGTCGTACTCTTCGCTTATTGTGCTCAAATTTACGAAAATTTTCGTACAGTTCTCCACGGCATTTTCCCTTCTTTCCATAAATAACTCCTTCGAAACATCAGCCAATTCATTAGCCTCACCAACGTCCTGGTAATTTGCTTGAATCATACGACTCAAAGATAAAGTCACTGAGCCTAGAATTAACATGCATAACTGCAAATCAAATTTTCCGTCAGTCAAATCCTATGAAGGTGTTGCCAAATTTGCCCCATTTTCGAAACTGAACTTAATTAAAATAAAACAACCCCGTGTGCAAAATTTCAGCACTGATGCGGACGGACCGACGGAGGTGCAAAAATTAAAATAGCTTTTACATTACGTATGGGTGTTCAAAACATTTTGCTCTACCATCATTATTTCTGAGCGTTACAAATGGAATGGTTAACTTAGTACACCCTACGATTTCATCATCTAGGGTATAATTAGCCAAAACATGACTTTTTTGTGGTGCCGTATTCATGTCTGAAGTAACTAATTTATCGATCTAAAGATGGAAGAAGTATACAGAATGTTTTCCCTTAGAAAGTCAATAGAGTAGGAGGTAATAGTAGTAACTTACACAAACAAGAAATTGTATGGCAGGAGGGGGCAGTATCAACCGTTTAGGAGTTACAGGGTGATTAATAAAAAAAGTATTTTTTCACAAAATACCTTGTATTTTAAAAATTGCTGGGCGTACGATCACAGTTAAGAGCTCATTGTATGTATAAAACTTCATGTGCTTTCCAGCGACTGTTCAACCAGCCACATACCCACTCCTCACAGGAGTTACGAGGGTCTAAATGAAATATTTTGGAGTTTTTTTACTTTGCTTTTTACTTTCACTCCTATATTTTTTGCAAAACGGTCATTAACATAACCCTTTTTTATAAAAAATACAAACTATATACTCTCCTATTTAATTTTACTTATTATACCTTATGTGATATCTGCAGCCGTTAAAGAGTTATTAGCTCAAAACTTATTCTGAAAGCTAATTTTAAACCTAAATTATTTATTCTCTTACTGACTGAAAACACGTCATTTTAAAAAAAAATATCGACTAATTTCGGTATGACATGAACAGGCTTTGAGCTAATAAGTCTGCAATAACTGCAGATAGCCGATGGAGGAGGGTTTACAGTTTATAGTTTTTGTAAAAAAAAGTTATGTTAACGACCGTTTTGCAAAAAAAAAAAAAATAGAGCTCAAAGTAAAATAAAAAGTAAAAAAACCCTAAAGATTTTGTTTAGACCCCTGTAACTCCTTAAAGAAGGGGGTATGGGATGATTGAGCAGTCGTTGGAAAGCCCATGAAGCTTTGCATACAATGAGCTCTTAACTATGACCGTGCGCCCAGTACATTTTAAAATACATGGTTTTTATGAAAAACTAGTTTTTTCTTAATCACCCTGTAACTCCTAAACGGTTGATAATTCCCCCACCCCCTGCCGTACATATTTTTGTTTGCCTAGGTGAGTACTATAATATCCTGCTCTATTGACCTCCTAAGGGGAAACAGACTTAAAACTTTCTGTTGGTTTTCACTCATATTCGAACACCTATAATTTTAAAGCTGTTGCTATTATATGTATGCCTGCACCGCTTCATACTAGGGGTGATATAGCTACTATTGTGTATTATGGCTTTTCCTGATATAATATGGTATTATATGAACTGTTCTTGTCATTGTTCTCCAAATATAGTAGTAATTTCCGAAAAACAGAAAAGACAAGATTATTGTATGCCTTCATATACAGAAGTTCTAAGTTTATTATTATTATGTTTGTTGATATATCTGCGTCTTCGAAGCATTGTCTGGTGGTATTTTCATCGTTTTTGTTTTATTTTAATATACAAATCCATAATTAATCCAAGTGGGTCTTTGAACTTTTTCTAAGTAGTGTAATTTTCTTCTATCACGTTTTCCTTATTATCTGGACGATTTTTTTCTAGATCCTATATTCCATCATCCTATTTTTGGCATGTATAATTCGATATTTAAAACCTTACTGTGATTACCGTCCGATTCATTGAACATTAGCTACATACAATGGCTTAACGCTGCATATAATGCATGCAGTTAAAATTTCTGGGTACCTTACCAAGCTTACTTATATACTGATATTAAGAAACTCCAAACAATTCATGATTCTTAAGTGGGGAATACACGACGTCACATATGTCTAGATCAAGTTTATACACTAAATTTCAGTGTAAGTGTGTACAACGTCCTAGTCTAGTCTAGCTAGAGAAAGTTGCAATCTTTTCAGTATAGCTTCCGTGAGGACTGGTCTGTTGATTTAATGGAACTAGTCTATCTAACAATGTGTATAAGGCGTTTCGTATTAGCAAGAACCAATACTCTTCAGTACGGCTAGTTCCTGCTTTACACAGACGTCAGAAGGAAATGTTTGGCAGACCTCATATAGTATAGTCTCAGTATAAATTCCGAGTATGAATCGTATGAGGCGAAATAATACGCATATACTTTAGCGCTTAGCCAATACAACCCAATAGGCGGGACGAACCAATATAAAGAAAAAATAAGTCAAGAAGACTTTTACAAAATGCAATGTAAAAAAAAATGATTACTAACACTGCAATACCTGCAGTTGGCGCAGATAGAAATGTTTATAAGACGAAACATACTTCTGCGATTGAAGAAATACGGATGCAGGAGAAATCAGACGAAACCTGCATAAATGACTCCACCCATGAGGAGTCAAACCGCCCTCACCAGTCGAGCTCCCCAACAAGCGGAGATTTTCCAGAGATGTCGAGATCTCGCGGATTAAATTCCATGATTCCTCAGATACGTGTAAATCTTTTCAAACCTTGAAGTGGTATTATTTCTTAAAGCTTCAATATATGTGTTTTGTTTGGGATAAGGTAGGGTTGCAAGACTGATTGTACTATATGTATATAGGACTGACTGACTTCGAAAAGGAAACACGACTGATTAGTTCAATGATTGATAACAAACTGGTTTATTAAATCGAGACTATTTCACAGCTTCTGATCTTACTACTACATAGAAATTCATTATTCTAATTCAAGTATACGTGTTGATTATAGTAGAAATTCAAAACACGAGTCCTGCGAGTTGCGCGAGAAAAACAGTCAGGTGCAACAGACCTGTACCACTTTGGCTTGGGATGGGAGCAGCTTTTAGCTTACTAATCAGTGTCAATCCCACCAAACAGTGGCTACTACCTTGTATAACATGGTAGTAGCTGAACTAAGGCTTAGACTTTCACCTCGCCCACCTCTGAACTGACAGAAAAGCAGGGTCCGTTACTCAGATAGAAGATAGCTCTGTCTGATGTTAGCCGAAAGCTAGGCACTCGTTGCGTTAATCATCTTTGTAATTCTTTGTACAGCGATATGAAGCCATGAACATCCTTTAAATTTCCCACCGCCAAAATTAAAAAAGACAAATACTTAATTGCTTTTAATAAATTTCCCACTCCTCCCCACAATGTTCAGATTGGGGATCAACAAATTTTATATCTTGAAATTTTAGTTCAGGTACATTTATCTACTTAACACTATATAAAAGTATAACAGTCGTTCTTAATAGCGAAATTAAAAAGCTCTAATCTTCAGTATAAACGACAAATCCCTTTTTGTATACAAAATGCAAGCATTTTTGAATTTTTTGCACCTTTTTCTCCTCCCATCGAAAAGCATCAATGAATGCCATGCGATAGGCAATTTTCTTCTGTCAACTAGCTTTTCAAATTGCTGGATGTGCTTAAAATAAAGTACAAAATATTCAAAAAGGATTGTATTTGGGGAACAGAACAGGATAAATCATTTTAAACTGAAGCATCTGGGTTCTCTAAATTCTATACCTAAGTGAAATTAGTTTTAATGTGGAGTTAAAGTTATTTCACTAAAAAAGTACTTACTTAAACGTATGAGTTAAATTTACGAAATTTTGATTATGTTGAGTGCTAACTTCAAAACGGAGAGGAGATGATGTGAAACTATTATGCAGATTTGGAAAAGTGTAACGATTAAATGTAAAACTATCATCATTGGGTGTATCTTTCTACTTCCCACAACTAGACTATAAGTGGTCTGTTATCAACTATTCATAGAACACCCTGTCTGCGTATGTATATGGGCTTGCTCAATGTTTTTATCACAATTATTTTGAATAGTTCCCTCATTAGTTCAATCGTTCTTAATTCTGAGTACACTTTTTATACCATAGATGAAATCTAAAGGGTATACTAAGTTTGTTACCCGTTTGTAATACCTGGAAATAATGATTGTAGAGCAAAATGGATTGGACACGCACGCATAATATTGAAAGTCTGTCCGTCCCTCCGTCTGTGTTCACTTGAGAACGCCTACACTTAGAAAGCTGAAATTTTGTACATAAAAAAAAAGTTAAGTGAAGTTCTGAAATGAAAATGAGACAAATCGGCCAATTCCTTCGTGGGGTTGCCATACAAAATGTCGTTTTCCACCATGTATTTGGACACTGCCCGAGTACACGTCGACATAGAGAGCTGGAATTTGGTACATGGGTGTTTTTATAGTAGTAACAAATAAAATCTTCTTCAGAATATGAAATCCTATAAAATTGGTTATAATCAATTTTTCTGTCCGACGAACCGTTCTAGAAATATATGCGGAAAACCACTTCAGAAATGAAACTTGTAAAGATCGGTGACCATACGAAATTTTATACGGGCATTCATCTAGGGTATCATAAGAATTGGTCTTAGACCGATTCTGGCTTTTTTACTTGTTTAAATTAACTTTATTTTGCCTCGTTTCATAGTGCCGGTTTAAGCTTTTGTTCAGTTGAACCTTAGTAGTAAATTTAAGCTATAGCGCAAGTCAAAACTGTTTCACAGTTTGTTTTTATCCTCAGCTCAGCTAAACTAAATTGACTAGAATTTTACAGTGGGTATACACTGTGATGAAACTAGTTGTCATCTTGTACTATTTTTGTTTTCTGGAACTTTTATAATTAAAATAAGTTACAGCAATCACGGTCACGGCGACTGTTCCAAAAAGAATGACATTGCCTGGTACCCTAGGCTTTGGCTTACGCTACCAAATTCAGTGTACGCATTCCTGCAAAGTATTTCTAAAATTACGCTAATTACATACACAAGACTAAAACTAAAAACAAAAGATCAATCATTAAATGATACATGAGATTCTATTGATTGTTTTCAGTACGCTCTTTAACTCTCTTAATAGTTAACAGGAGGCTATGCGATGGGACGAGCGCAATAGAAAATATAAAAGAAAATGCTTCTCTATTTTGTAGTAGTAAATACTAATAAGCTTTAAAATTCAATTTCTTGCATTAAGTGCTCTTCTATACATGTATATTATAACGTTCAAAGAATGTCAACACAAGAATAATGAAGAGTATGCGAAATATGTGAATTCTTCTCATAGTTTCCCTGAGCGCCTGCTAGCTACAACCAACAATCTTGTATCATGAAATCAATTCATTTTCTATGTATACACATCTATATTAATTATTTAGAAAACCATGGTGCATCACAAGTACCGCAGCTTTTAACATGCGAAATTTTCAGAAAGTTGAAGTTAAATTCAACGCTATATAATCGTGTACAAAAGTGGAAAGTTATAGGCCAAGGAGGAGTAGTAGGATGATTACTCCTGGCATCTTGATATAATGTAAGAGACTTCAAAACCGCTACATAGAATGTCTGTAGATGTTCAAAAGAACGATAAAGTTGTCAACATTCTGAATTTTGATTTCAAAATCGACAATAGATAACCCGCAAGCAGCACCAATAAAAGCAACCAAGCACTGAGGGTATCTTATAAAGCTTAATAAAATATTCTCGTCGAAGAACTTGGCATGTGCTTGCTTTAAAACTACTTTCAATGTTGAATTTTCCTTGCGGTGTGTTATTTCAATTTCATTAAAGTTTAATGAACTTACATAAGAGGTAGAAAGCAGAAAGCATATAACGTCGAAATGGATTATAGAGGATGTGTAGAGATATCAATTTAGTCGAATGTTATTTAATTTAAGGGGTATAAATTGATTTCTGTATATTCGCCCAATTTGAATACGCATTTTCTTTGCCAAAGTATAAAGAAAAGGAATAAATGAATGCGTGAACATTGCTGAATTTGAAAGCCAAAAGTTAATACAAAGTGGGAAGAGAAATGAAGGTCATCTTATGCTGCCACAAATTAATAGAAGAAAAAAAAACTCGCACATTTCAATCTAGAAATTAAAAACTTTCCAAAAACGGAATTATGCAATTAACATGTTACAACTTAACTGTTTTTTTCATTTACAAAATTATTTTAATAATCTAATAGTGAATTCTTTTCTGAACTTGGAATCACACACGCCCAGAACTGTGCTGACACCATTCCTGTTCGGAGCTGTCAAATGTAAAATTGGTAATTCTCAGACCATGGTCGGTCATTTTGATAAGTAGATCGCCAGAAATAAATACAAAATGTTCGGAAACTTGTTCCATTCGTACCTCTATGTCTGTTAGAATAAAAGGATATCAAACGATTCAAAAATTGGTTTACCTGTACGAAGCTTTTGTTTTGTGGGAATACTCGGGTCATCATTTTGTAATTCAAATCGCTCGCAACGCTTCTTTTTTCTTGTTCCTGTGTTGTCTTTAACGTTTGCTGGTATATGCATATCTTCACAAAAAGTTCCACCAACGAACCAATTTCAGCCTTGTCAAGAAGGCAAATTCAAAACGAAAACAAGAAATTTCTAAATATTTTACTATATTTATCAAAGGCAAATGACGTTAATATTATTTTTTCGTCACTTAAACGTCTGCCTTACTTGCTTCACTCTTGTTACAGCTCTGCTTTACGAGTAAAATTGTTGGCGTCTCGAATACTGTGTCCACAGAGAAACCCTGTTTTAGTTTTAATTTTAAGGGTGAAAAGACCAACCGCTCTTACACCTATTTTGTGCATACATACTTCCTGTATAAATTTCTTCTTTCTTCTTTCTTTAGCATGGAATCTAACATTCCATGAAAATATTATCTTAATCTGTGTAGGAAATCAGCCTAATGATTTGGGTTGTTTGTGTCTTATGAAACAGTCGTTTTTGAACACTCTTGGGGTCTGGTTTGTCGCCATTTGATCGGGCTGACTTTAAGTCGCAGTCCGGCCCTGCGTAACACCAACACGTGTAAAATAATTTTTTTTTTTTTTTTTTGGTTATGTGGAATTATTTTCGGACATATTCATATCAAATTACAGAGATGCGGCGTGGAAAGTTTGAATTTCAATGTTTTTGATTTTAATTGTGAAATGTTTTACTTACTGAAATATAACATAAAATGGGTTGCAAAAAGCGACACATATACCATAAAAATTATTAGTTATTTATTATTTAAATTTGGACCGGGAAAAACGTAGATACTTAAATATTTTCTGAATATTTAGCAACAACATAATTAAGAACTGCTCACAGAGATTAAGTTTTAAAATTAAATTGAAAATTTCATGGAAGCCCTAATTATGTAATATCCCGTAACATTACAGTAATTTGGGATGTTTTGCCCCTTTTCCTACATAGTTATGCTAGCTTCAAAAATATACATATTATTCAAGTCTCTGCAATCACCACAGGAAGAATAATGTAAAGATAGTGTATACCATGTTCCATCTCAGGATTCAGGTAAGAATAACTTTTGAAAATTAAAGCCGGAATGAGACTAATTCCTTATAAACGATTAAAAGATCACTTGGGCACAAGAAAATATATTTTTTTAATGTAATTCGATTTTCGGGTGTAAAATTTCCGCTGATTGGTTGAGTTTTACATGTTTTTTGTGAAGTAAACGTTTTAACCCTGATATACAAAAATACAATATTTGTGCCATATAAAATATCAAATCGCTCAGTCAATTGTTATAAGTCAGTGGTGCATATTACTTATTGTTTTTTTTTCCTTTCAGAAAAGTAGTAAAGAGTAGCTGCGTTTCAGTTTTTCTCTCCTCTGGAGGTTACTTTACAAATCGTAAAATTATAGAGGAGCATTTGGTGGAATTAGCTATGTCGATTAATCTGAAAGCTTCAGACGAATTAAATTTTTTGCAAATCGAAAATTATTTTGTAAACGTTTTTTTATAATCGTGTTAAATGCCTCATTTTTTACTCTGTGTACTCGTGGTTTACCGAAATTTTTCAATTTGTTCTGAAGCCCTTGTTTAATTTTCAGTCGCAGCTCAATACAAATTGAAGAAGCATTAGTCGGTCGGTTGAAGCTTATATTATTGTCTATTTTAAATACTTTTCTGATATATTTATATATTTGAATTTCAGATTTTCTCAATATACTTTTTATGATATACATTTGTCATAGCCTGTACCAGCCTATTATCACAGAGTACACCTGTTACTTCCTCATAAAACTATATCCAAGTCCAATAAATTGCCAAGCATTCAAAACTGAATAGACTCAGATTTAGTTCTGTGCAGATAAAACTTGTAAGTACCTACCTTTAAAATTCCATAGGTGAAAGAAATATACCTTTAAACAAGCTTTTTAAAAAGCAAATATAAATTTTTCTAAATAAATACATACATAAATGGCTTATGGAACTTAAGTACCTATTTCATGCCGTCAGGCGAAAATTCATCGTCATAATTATTTTATCTTTGGTATACTTCATTGCTTTACTGAATTCCGGCTATTTTAAAGTACCTTAAAACCATACGGCCTGTATAAAACAAACTGAATATCATGTCATTTGGAGTTGCTAATGTCATACGATGTAGAGAATGATACGAAAGCTTTTGGTTTTAATCCTACATATCCCTTTGAAGTATATTTATCGCCTCTGGCCTAACTCAGCTTATTCCTCGCTCCAGCTTGTGATGTTTCTGTATGCCTCAATTTGCTGCCAAATATATATTCTGTGTTGTTGAATCGCTTTATTCGTATGAATTTTGTTTTTATATTATATTCTGGGTTTGATATTTTTGGGGTATAGGCATTGCTGTTATCCTTTCAGAACTTTCAGATAATTTCGATTTTATCGTATCTTTGGAAAGGTCTGCGTAAAAGGAACACTTTTGCTGAACATTGCAGATTGATGTGTGAGAAATAAAAACTACTATAGACATTTAAAAAAAAAAGTGAAATGCTGCCATGGTCGGCTAGTGCTGTCTAGGTTGGCCAGCCGACGAAAAATATGCTAAATGTTCGAAAATGACCTGAAAAAGTTAATTGAATAAAACAAGAAATTAAATTTGTTGGATTTTTGTTTTGTTTTTTTAGCAAAATTTGAATGGCACATTATTCGAAATCGCTTTTCCCCCAGATGTCGTTATATTGACGTGCTTCAAATGCACTACAATATTGCATTGTCCTAAGGCCGGGCGCGCACTGGAGTGGTGTGTGAGCAATGTGGCAGTGGCGTGGCGATTAAATGGTAAGTGAAAAAATTTAGTCCCGTAAAAACAAATAGAATAGCGATTGATTGCCACTAGTCTCCGACAAGTTTAATTTTCGAGTGGTAAGTGGCAGTGGGTGCCACTTCTCCTTAGTTATTACTGTTGATGTTGAATTACTTAATCGATACGCTGCTTGCCATTTTGATACGCGCTTAATATTATTAATACCAATCCGTCACCATTCTACTGCCACACCTCTTTGTTGCCACATCGCACGCCAAAACCACGCCACTGCCACATTGCTCACACACCACTCCAGAGGGCGCCCGGCCTAAGAGGACTTTTTTGCGCTTTTCTGCGGGCATCTTCCTTTAGCTGGTGTTTTAATGGCGGACTTCGTTTGAGTTCTTTGACGTTTTTTGGGCGTCTTCCAATGGGCCCACCCTGACTACACAAAGTAGCCAACCTTGACGATAAATGCCATTGCCGCATCACGTCACACCACAAACAAACATGTAACAGGATTGAATTTTCCTCTTGCTTTATTTTCAAGCATGAAGCACACAATACGTTCACCATGCATATATTCTCCCCACTTTTGGCCGTATTCACTGCTTCAAAAAAAAAACTTTTTATGGAATTTCAGACCAATGAGTGCACAACACTTACCTTGCGTTCCAGCTGCAAATTTTTAATAGCTGTGTTCTTTGTGTACCTTGTTCTAGAACTGCCGTATACTCGATAGAACAAATTATTCTGTCGATTGAAGCGAACTAATTGTGCTGTTTGCTTCATTTATAAATCTTCTATGAAAATGAATGAGGCATTTTTTGTGTACCTTTCCTTTTGTTCTGCCCTGTTCTGCGAACACAAGAGAACACAGCTAATATCACGAAAAGTTCGCTGTTACTGAGAACAGTTTTTCTCCGTTCGAATTGGTGGCGCTAGTGGTCAAAACTAAAAAATTCGCAGATGGCCGACCTAGACTACAAGCCAACCCTGACAACATTCCCATGCATATATTCGTGTAAAATAATATTTATATTACAAATATATAGAAAAGAGTATAAGTTTTTTATATCAGTAATTGGAAAATTGAAAAAAATTATTGAATTTACGATGTACAAAGTTAATCAAATTAACAAAATAATAATGTAATAATATTTTTTCGCACATAACCAAATACACATCATCTTTATTCTTTATTCCAAACATTCAACAAATAAAAGAGTTGTAAATGAAAAAGTACTCAAAGCTTAATGCTTAATCTAAATAAATGTAAAACGATAGTAAAATACAGTGTTTGAGGAAAAGCCATGGGCATGTAAAAAAAATATATATTTTCCGGTAAATGTGGGGATCGAGACTGCCACGCTTAAATTAAGACTGTACTTTAGCGGAAAATCGGAACAGCTCGGATGTGTTAATCGTAGTATCTAAGTTCAAATATCGATCGGCAGATACCATATTTTTTCCACTTTATGCCCTGTGTAAGTTTACAAAATCTCTAATCAATTAATAGAGGGCTCCAAATACACTGACAAAATGCGCAGAAGTACTATTCCCAACATTTAAGGCACGATTTTCCCTAAAAATAAATGAAATTATCTTTGATATAAAGGGAAAATCAGTTTAATTGTACAGCATCAATGGAACATTCAATGAATTTAGGTATTTTACACTAGAAAATCTATAAAGTATGTAAAGTTCCCGAAATGTTAAGCTCTCTATGATATATTGAAGATAACATTCAATAAATTAGGTACTATGCTACATTTTTTATTGAAATATATTCTCGTTTATAATAATTCATACATTGTTTTTGAAAACAAGTCATATATTGTTTTTCAATTATATGTTTGAGCGTGCCCAGCGTACCAACATAACTTCCGTACTACTTAGTAGTATGGGCCATAAGAAATGAGCTGCAACTCATCCTTATGTTTTTTAAAGGGCGTGGTGGTGTTCTATCACCTACGGTGGAGTGTCGTGCTATCATATATTCCCTACATTTTAGGGAGGGAATAGTCCCTACATTTTAGGGGAAAACATACAAATATTTTTAAATTCCCCACATTTTAGGGAAAAAAATAAAAAAGAAATGTGAAAATTCTGTTAATTTTAGGGAATATTCCCTAAATTTTACGAGAAAAAACAAAAATTCCCTAAATTTAGGGGTGAAAACCCTACGTACATTTTAGGATAAAAACCTAATCTACGTTTTCCGAGGTGGACCTTTCCATAATCTTATCGACAAATACCTAATGTTTGTGGCTCAAATTGTTGCCACTAACTTTAAGGAATTATTTTTTACTGTGGATTTAATATTTAAAAGCAAGACCTTGTTTTGCGTTTAATGCTGTATTACAATAATGCTTTTAAATTGACATTTTCGAAAAAGCTTAGTTAATCATAATGCGACAATATAACGCTTTCCACTCAAATTTATTAAACTAACCACTGATTCACGTATTTCAACCAAGTTTTGTAAATCAATTCCGACCAAGTACCTACTTTTTATAAACGAACGACAAATTTAAAATAACGCGGTCATTTACTGTAATTTATTGATGAACACACCCATAATACTTGCATTTGCCATATTGCACTCCTTAGTGTCTGCATTTTATTCAACTTGTTCAAGATCAATCTTTCTAACACTATTTACGAATATTTCAATACGTAAACCGTTAACATTAAAAACAATATTTTCGTATAATATCAGTGAAATTTAGATACAATTGCAACTTCAGCTAAAATTAAAAACCACCTATATAGTTTGCAACTCAAACAACTCAATTTTATATGCAAACTAGTTTTTCACCTCATATAATAATATATATAATATTCGGCTTGCCTTAATAAAAATAAAGAAGCCTATATCTAGGGAAATCCTGTGCTAACTGATAATAATAATTTGATATAAAATATAGAATTTCTGCTGAAAGAGTGAGTGACAACCCTCCAGTTAAGTATATTGATGATTTGGTAGCAATTTATTCTTAAACACGATGCAGCATAATAGTGTGCACTCTTCTTCGACAGATTGGAGGAACACATCTGTACTTTTTCTTTTCCTTATTAATAATAACAACGCTTTAAGTCCAAAACTTTTACTACTACTTAATTTGAAGTTAATCGGTATGTCTGTGAATCGTACTTTTCTTTTTAAATATATATATTATTAAATTCGAAAAGCCAAAGTGTCCTATTATGCGTCCCATGTCCAAATTAAATTTCTGGCATGATAGCGATTGCAGTAATTTTAATAACCATTAATTACGTGCAACAATTGCTTCGATTAATTTATATACAAATTAATTTTTCACTGACATCATGGTTGGAGACAAATTGCAGGGTTGAACTATCCACAGTCAATGATAGTGTATAAATTGATAATTAAGTCATCATTAATTTAAATGTATTTTTCTCATCTTTTTCATTTCTCATAATTCATAATTTCACATAATTTTGCTTAGTAGTTAAAAATATTGAGTTAACTTATGTCGTTTTCGTTTGAACATCAGTTTCGCTCTGGAGGCAACCTAAGTGCTGTCAAAGCGTTCGTTTGAAGCAAAAATGACGTCATGGGTTGCCTCTGGTGGCAACCCAAAAAGCATCAGTTTCACTCTGAAAATTTACTCGGGTACACTATGAGTTCACTCACACAAACAAACTCTAGTTGTTATTTGATATTATTTAATTAATTTTAAAGTCAACAATTATTATTAAGACCTCTACTATTATTATATTATCCTCAAAATTTTTCCGCAAAATAATTACCAACCAGTTTTCGCAAAAAGTTCATAGCTACTTTGACGTAGTATACATATACAAGCAAACTTTTTCAGGTGCACTCTGAAACCGTTCGATTGAACGGGGTTGCCTCCAGAGCGAACCTGGATGTTCAAACGAAAACGACATTACTTTGTACCGTCGCGAAATTCATTTCACTCAGTATTTTCACGATAATTTCAGCCAGACGAAATATAATATCAACACCTGATAAAAATCGCTGGCTGAAGCACAAGAATGTGGGAATGCTGAGTGAAGTGAATTTCCTCAAATTATTATTTTCACCTGCGACAAATGTGGTTTGTATTGTTATTGTTCTAGCAAGTGATTTATTATTTAAGTAACGTAAATGCAGAATAAAGTACCAGTTATTATTCCAACCGCAGTAGAGTTCACGTATTTTATTTTATAACCACTTAATTTTTCAGGCAACTTTTTTGTGATCAGATCTACTCTATCATTGGTATATCGATACAACCAACGAGTATACCCTCAACGTAAGGTCAAGGTGTAACACTTTGACAATATCAGGGCAAAACAAAGGTTTTTGTGTAAATGTAATTAGACAGAATCTATAAACTAGCAAGCCTAATTCATTTTGGATCATAAATATTATATTTTATTACACCGAAATCAGAAGTTTAAAGCTGGTATTAAGTCTTCTCAATCTTTATGTATTCACTCAGCAGTTCGTTATTCTGCAAGTCTGTGATGATGTATAATTTTGCAAAAATCACCCTATCGGTGAAGATGGTGATGCATGATGAGGTGAAAATTTGAAATAAGATCATCAGTGTTCAATAAGAAACATCTTTATAAGACTCAATATCTAAACGTATAAGATTTTCTGCAGCACGGAATGATTATGGAATATATGGAAACCAAAATTTTTAGAAGCTGAAATAACACTAACATATCTAGCTATGATCACATTGCAACTGTTTTTTGTGATGTGTATGATAATATTAAACGCCATTACTTCCAGGCATTGTAAAGGTATGCTTATCAATCAAAACCTGACTTATTCCTCGACTTTCTTCACATACAGCTTGTTTTTTTATTTTAGTCAAGAAATATTTTATTGGAATAGCCATAACACAGGCAAATTCAACTATTCTTGTTCGAAACCACCCTCGAGTCTCACGGCTCATATGTTTTGTTTTATTATCCTGCATGAATACCTATTTAGATGCATTTCCTTTTTAGCATGTGGAAACATAATCTCCTGCAATATATGAACGCACATTTTTTGCGCCTTAATACCCTTCATCCAACCTATATGAAAGCGTGCCCATACCAGCAATTTGCCACAAACATGCTCAATACCATTCAATGTGTATCTTTGATAATATTCAGCCTAAACTGGCTTTCTAACATACGGACGTCGCCCATATTTTGCTGCTGTTTGAAGATCACTTTTGCTGGACAACCTGTAAAACTAAGAGCATTTTTGATGATTTCATGTTTTCTCTCTCTCTTTCTCCATTTTTTATAATTTCTCTTTTTTATGTTTAAAAACATTTTGTGCGATTCATTGTTTCTAATAAAACTGCAATATTTCAAGTAATTAAAAATATTATTGTACAATTAGTTAGAGAACTTATTAATAAAACCTTCTACTTGCTGTAATTATAAGCCTGCAATGCCTGTTTTTTGTTAACGGCTGCCGGTCAGCTCTTGACTTACACCAGGGTAAATATGTGGTAGCGATGGAAGAAGAAGGAGCAGTTTAATGCAAGGAATACTGATTTAGTTAATTTTCCGATTATTGGTTGTATTTCACAAATAACAATCTACATCTATTTCAAAACACATAGGTATATCTAAAGCTTCGTTTACGTAGTTTATACTTTTATGAAGACTTAACACCATGTAATTTTAGTATGGCCAATTTTACTTTTGTTTTTACTCATACATGTATATCTAGGTTTCACGCTGGCTTTGAATGCAAAATAAACAAGACGAGTATATCTCGAATGCAGAGAACCTCACATTCGGTAAGAAAGGTTTAACCCGTTTCACTCGACTGATGCTTTTTCGCTGCGTAAGGTTTACGTCGTTCTCTAATGGTGTTTAAATATTTATACTATCAGCAGCGACATCTGTTATTAAAATTGCAGGGTTCTCTCCGGGCAACGTAGAAAAGATATTTTTGATTTCGTTTTGTAGTTTTGAAACATGCTGCACTTGTTTAGCTGATTTTCTTAAGTTTGCAGTTATAAGCAATAATTTTACTAGTGAATATATTTAATATTTCATGAATGACTTTAAATCGTTAAAAAAGCGTATAGGCAATTTAAAAAATAAAAAGGTAAAAAAAATCATCTTGTTTTTACTGCTATTACTTAGTGTGTTCGGCAATCGTATCAGTGGAGCGAACAACTAACATTTTGCTTCTTTAGATGCCAAAGGGATTCTTGACACTTGAAGCAGCTATTGCTGAAATTGTCTAATGGATCGAAGAAGGTGGACCTCATTATGATTTAACAATATGTATTCTTTCTCCGGAGGTAGATTGTGATGTAAGCGATGATGAATTTCTGTATGAAAATGAAATATCCCGTAAGGAAAATGAGGAAATTTACCGACAGAAGTTGTTGGCGCACTAGAAGTGGAAAGAATCTTGTCTGAATGTGAAAAAGAAGGTAAAGTTCCCATAGATTCACTTACATCGCAGCACTCTTCTATGAAATTCTGCTGGACTGTCAAAATAAAAAGAGAAAGTATGGATTCCACACAATAAATACCCAGCTATTTTCCAAAAAATTTGGAATTCAACGCGACAGAAAAACTTGAAACGCTATGTGCTCACTGCACTTAGTTCGAGTTATTTGAAAAGTTCTTTGATGAGTCGATTTAAAGCATGATAGTACAGCAGTCAAATTCATATGGCCAGCAAAAGAACGAGAGAAATTTTCATTTGACCTTGCCTCAGTTGAAGCGGTTTCTTGGGATATTGCTCTTTTCGGGTCACCACCTTATTCCACAAAAGCAATTGTACTGATCGATATCCCCGGATTACAATTTAAAAATAATTAGAAATAAAACGCACCGTAATCTATAGTAATCTATATTATAAAGTCAAATGGAATTTGCACTTAGCAAATAACAATGAAAGGGATAACTACAACTTTTTCAAGTTCAGAGAATTCATGACAAAAATTTCTACAAATTGTGAAAAAAAATATAGAATTCGATGGGACTTGGAGAAAATGTCATAAGAAAACTTTTAGAAGTTGTCTTGAGCCAGAAAACCACAAGGTTTATTTCGATAAATTCCTCATTTCCCATCGACTCCGGGTAAGTAAGGGACAATCGAACAGGAAAATGCTCGTTGACTATTCCAAAAGACTTCAGGAAAACACAAATGGGACATTTTGAATCATTTTGTGATTGTTTTAACCAGTGTATTGCCCCTAGATGGAATGATAATTCTGTAGTAACTGTTTTATCTAATTGCGATGAGGTTGAATCTGTAGGTGTTGCAAAGTGTTTTCGCAGCATACGAAATCATACATAAAAGTAAGCTGACTAAACATCGTGAAAAAGTACAGAAAGCAGTCAGGATTTACGTGAGCACCTGCCCTTATGGCTTAATCTCACGGCAGTCTTAATGCACGGATTAGAAGACAAGCTACAATCAGCGCCCTCGAGAAGCAGAATATAATTTATATTCTGCCTCAGAAGTACCAGTTCATGTCAGTGCATGCTTGACATTGGACTTACTGGTCGAAACGAGACCTACCTAAAATCTCTTCCGATCTGTATGTCACGGCACTCGGTTGATTTAGTGCAACTCCACGCTGAGAGCCAATCCTCTAAGCATACATTATCAAGCGACCATCCTTCAAATTCACGGACGCAGTATGCAATTATTATAAAAGAACAAAATACTCTGTTTAGAGAGCAATGTTCGCCAAGGCCATGCAGATCCAGAAAATCTTATTCTGCCCGCATATGGGCTTACCACAACCACTACGATGCTCCCACAAGGGGGCCTTCCCATGTTGAGGCGAATATTGCTACTAAAAGCAGCGCTATTCGGGGCTCCTCAACCCCGTAGTACCAAGTTAGCAATGTCGGCTACCCAATTCGTATAGCTTCGGATAACATGATCGTACGATCATGAGTACTCCCAGTGAACCTTCATGCAAAATCTTAAACGTTACTGGTAACTCCGTCCGGGCTTAATGATATTAGCACTTATAAATAAGTAACAGCAGTGGACCACGAGAAGGTTATGATCCGCCCTTCAGGTTAGGAGATGCTTGAGACTACAGCCCGTAATCTTAAGCTACCAAGGTACTAATTCCAAGCAGTTGTTCTAGATCGTATACATGCAGGCTTCACTCTGAACACGCACTATTATCAGAAATCAGAGTATGCATATTGTTCAGCACACGAAACACTGAGCATATACCCGGCCTTTCCTTTACTTGTATCCTCTCTTGGCAGCACTGCGCTTCACTTATCCTTTGCACCGCCCGTGAAAAAGTACAATGAAACTATGAGGGGAGTTGACCTATTTGATCGCTTCTTATCCCAATGCAAGATAGGAATCAAGGAAAAGAAGCGATGGTGGCCGCTGTTTTCGAATGCCTTGATATGGCAGCGACAAATGCTTGGTGCTTATACAAAAATCTATGCGAAAAACCCACATCTCTTATAGAGTTTAGGCGAGCTATAACAATCGCACTTTTAACTTCACCGCTTGATTCATATTATGCTGATAATGCTGATGAGACATCTAACCAGGGACCATTTCGGTTAACATCATTGGCTGTTTTAGCAACAGCTAGCTATTTAGGCGGAAAACATGAACTAATAATCGACGACAACAAAAGAAAACGATACCTCGTTTATAAGAGTCAGACAGTTTTCCACTTCATGTCAAGTGTTGTTCAATATTCCACAGTAGGCTCTAAAATTACACAAATTTTGAATTTTGAATTTGGATTGTTTTTTTATGTACTTCCGATGTTTTTTTTTATAGTTTGCTTGCTTTTGTTTTATTCTTTGAAAATTAGCATACTATTTTGTTACAGTTGTGCTTAACTCCACTGATATGTACTCGTTGTATACTCGATCTACTAAAATAACTGACAGAGAGCACTCGAATTTCGTGAATAACTATGATAGACCCAATAGGTAACATATGTTAAGTTTTACAAAATTTGAACCAAGGCGTCTCATTATGGAGTAAAAGGGGTTAAAAGTTGATTAACTTCTTCGTTGGCTAGGAACTGAGAAATTCATAGTTGATCGAAGCTTGTTGATTAACTGATTTGTTTTCGGTGCCAGCTGGCTTAAAAGTATTACCATTCTGACAGTTCCATATGACCTGTTACATGAGTTACCATTATCAATGCAAACGTCAAGAGGGCTGAGTTCACATGAGCAATATTTGTTTATTTTAGTGTAAACAAATCATCAAGCCATAAGTAATTATCTATAGGTTAGAGTGCTTCAGCACTGCTTTTGTTTTAACACTTAGAAATGATGACACAAAAAAGACAAGTCAGTGAATCCCGGAAAGTTCAGTTGAAGTGTTTGAAGTGCATTTTTATAGATGGCGTTTCATTCGCATTGTGATTAGAAAAGCAACATCACATTTCTTATGCCATATTTCTGCACTTCTATTTTTTTTCGAACTTAACTACATTATGTAATTTTTTTCGTTTTTCAGCAGTAAGAATTTAATCTACTTTCAGATTTAATTTTTGTTTTTTGTTATAATTTTTTATTTATTATGTTTTTTTTTGTTTTTGTTTTTTTGTTATATATATATATAATAGAAATGATTATAAATATTGTAAATAAAACTTGTATTAGGATGGGTTTACTTTTTTTATAGTTCCCTCAATTATAAGTTTTCTTTTTCATACGCCATTATCTATCACCACTTGCGGACTAATATTTTAATGAATTTTATTGAATAAATTAAACTGAAGTTGCACTGAACTCTGGCTCATGAAATGCTTGAAGTTATAAAAAATAATGCGTCCTTTTAATTGTGCTGTTCTAATGGAATTTGCGAATTGTTTTTGTATCTCATAAATTCATTTTGAATATTTGTCTGTACGTAAAACTTCTCCAAACGTTAAAATAGAATCAGCGAAAATATTGGTATAACTTTTACTTTTTATGGCACAAAAAAATGTTTGTGATTTGTTTTGATGTACTATATACATACGTATGACATACATTTTTGTATCTTTGATAGATACGTCATTTGGGAATCTCTGAAGAACCAACATGATTCTGCAATAAAATAGCTTACCCAATAAGCAAAATTCCAGATGTAGAATTTTCTCACGAAATTCCAGTGGAAAAGTGACGGCATCCTCACACACGCAGCTGTTTTTACACGCTACAGCGAACGCCATTTTCAGCTTTACAGATGTGTTCGATTTATACGAAAAATTGTTAATGACTTATATTGCTGTGTTCTTTTGGTTCCATGTAGTGTCATGTAAAACAAGGGCGATTGCGAATTGAATTGATTTGTAGAGTGAATAGCAGTAGAAAACGTTTTGAAAGTATAGAGAAAATAATCAATGTGCCTTCACTTTAATTCTTACAAAACGCTGAACCTGTCAAATTTTGTTCCGGATTTATCAAGCTATTTTAACATTTTGCAAGGATTCGGCAGTTTGATTATTTTCTCTATACTTTCGAAACTTTTTCTACTGCTTTGCATTCTACAAATTATTTATGTTCCCCTGCATAATTAAAAAATGCAGAAAAAAGCTTTGAAATCCGTAGGAATTCCATATAGAAATGCCACGGAAACGTCTGGGAACTCCATGCAAAAATAACAAGGAAAAAACATGGGAATCTGATACTCGTCAAAAATGACAGGGAAAACGACCGGAATTCCATTCGAATTGCTTATTGCGTAGGCTTGCTTCCCTTGCTGTAGAAAAAAAAGAAATTGTGTAATAAAATCGGCTAAAGAACTTCTATGAGCGCATTGCGGATAATTGATATAATCTACGAAGTCAAACTTGATGACAACTATCATCCTAATGAATATAATGCATTGACATATTTCTTGAGCTCTTTTGCGAAAAAAGTCTTCTTTCTTATCTAGTCAGTAGTTTAAATCTATATGTGTGTTTTCTAATAACTTAATAAGGTCATCAGTTATCACCTACACATACTATTTATACCGCTAACATAGCAGCAGGAAATACACACGTCGAAATAAAAACATCTAACAAGCCAATACAGTTCGTGAATACATACATATTATCCTATCATAGTTTTCATATGAAAATTCACCAGGCACATTGGATTACAGAGCAATCGGCTTAACTCTTTTTTATCGCGAACCAGACTAATACCCAAAAATATTTCCAACAATTTAAATAAAATTTCACAGGGTGAAAATTCCTGCAAAATGGCCTTTGACGGACGACGCAATTTTAAATTTTATAAAATTTTCCGTATGATGTATCTATCCATGTACTGTACATATATCTTTCGTTTGGTCATCCCAAATCACAGAATTCGCTTCGGAAGATAACATGGGAGGAGAATTTGGTAGCACCAGCCATTCCAAGTGCTGCGGAACTGTTTATTCACCCATTTCATCCGACTGCAGTTATTCAAATGCGGTAAACTGTTTTCTGGCAGCAATCAGAACAATAAGGTAGGTTGACAATTCGACAAGGATGAATTTGACAGAAACAGACGAATAAGTTGAGTATAGATTTGTTGATCACTAATTCGTTTAAGTCCCTTTGCCCAGTCGGTTGGGACAGTATTTCTAAACATACACTAAAGTTTTCTGTTGGTGTCTGCTTGCTTTATGCCTAAGTTCCTCAAGAGTGGGCTGTTACACCTTAATTGCCTAAGTGGAAGCATACTCAAATAAGGAATATTTTTCAATTCAAGGGCTATGTACGTCTACTTTAATGTCCATCCCATTTACTCACAAATTTATACGTATAGTTAGGTCCGTCGCGGTTCATACATTTCCTGTAAATAATTGTGATGCTCCAACCCGATCTTGAGCGAAAGTCCTATAGTTCCCGGCTTGTGTGGAGTAAAGAAGGATGTTTCCCAAAACCAACACGAATTCTGCATAATTTTTTCTAAGTTTCTAGTTAGTAAAAGGTTTCCGATATTCCATGTAATGTAATCATTCTTACTTATATCTAAGTATTTAAAGAGCCCTGAGACATGTTAGCTTTATTGAGAAAATTTCTATAAAGTGCTGTTCAATTTAACTGAAATGGAAATAATAGCTCGATTTATAACGACTATTCCAAGAGCTGTAGTAAGTCTTTATTGAGTCATTGACCTGGAACCTTTCCAGGGTTGCGGCTTTACGCATTGAACCGGTTTTGTATAAGTGACACCGTCTAACAAGAGCTTTGTAATGGATTTTTATACCTTAGATGAATTCTAAATACTAAGTTTGTCATTCCTTTTGTAACTTCTAGAAATAATTATGATAGAGCAGAATTGAGTGGACAACTACGTAAAATATCAAAATTTATCTATCCATCTGCGCGATGATTCGAGAACGCTTGTATTTAGAGAGCTGACAACTCCTTCGAAGGGGTGCGATAAAAAAAATTGTTATTTACTATATATTTATGCACTGCCCGAGGATGCGTTGATGTAGAGAGTTGAAATTTTGTACATGGTATTTGTATAGCAATAGTAAATAAAATTTAAAAAATTAAAAAGGCTATAATTGGTATTAAATCAGTTCTTAAAATACTCTCCATGAATGCCCATATGTAATTTGGAATAGCCACCCATATGTGCAAGTTTGAATTTTGATGTGGTTTTTCGCATATGTTTCTAGAATGGTTCGTCGGACAATCAAATTGATTATAACCAATTTCATGGGATTTCATATTCTGAAGAACTTTTCAGTACAATAAGATTATCTGGGACTGATCGATCGCTTTCACGGGATACGCTAAAGGCGTATATTTTTATGTGGCAACACCAAAAAAGGGTTATCCGGTTTATCCCATTTTTGAAGAAACTATATTTACTATTTTATTAAAATACCCAGTGTACTAAAATCAGCGCTCTACGTTGGAGCGTTCCCAGGCAGTCAGTATCCAAATATATAGTGAAAAAAGAAATTTTGCATGGCAACTCCACGAAGGAGTTACACCCCATTTTCGAACTTAAATTTATTTTTTTTAAATGCCCTTGAGCAAAATTTCAGCACTCTAAGTTCACGCGTGTTCGAGTTATCGTGATGACAGATGGATGGCCGGACGGGCGGGAAGACGGACATGCATCAGAATTACTTTTAATATTACGCTTGGGTGTCCAATTCATTTTGCTCCACCATCATTATTTCTATGTGTTATAAATGGAATGACGAACTTGGTATACCCTATGATTTCATCATCCATTGTATAAAAATGGACTAAATCGGGCAATCCCTTTTTTGTGCTGCCATACAAAATGGGGGTATTCACTATATATTTGGACACTGTCTGAGAATGCGTCGACAAGGAGAGCTCAAATTTTGTACATAGCGTTTTCATGAAAAAATAGTAAATAAAATATGAAGAATGAGGTATTTCGGGCAACCCATTCTTGCTTTTGTCATATATAACTTTTGGGTTTCAGTTGTTTTAACTTTCGTTTTCATCTAGGGATATTATTGCGCTTAGATATTTGTAAGTTTTGTCTTATACACTAGCGTAACATCTCTCATTATGAAGGTATGTATCCACTAAGGTGTTTCGTGTTGCGCGCACAATCCTATGGAAAGAACCTTCATGGTCGCAGTTGTGTTCTCTAAACCCGTACATAACAAAGCTTGCCTTTTTCGAAATTTGGAAAAAAATTAAAACTTTAAGTACACAACTCCTACAGATTTTTTAACATTTTATTTTAATGGATATATGTATACGTGGTTTAAGAAAAAGCTTCATGTTTTTGCACAGGTTTTATGTTTCCCGTATTTAGCTTGAGTATAAGGCCGTGTGAATGCACCTGTAAATTTTAATTTTTGCCAAGATAATCATAGTTAAAAAAATTCTGATCGTGACTAAATGTTTACGTACACTTCATTTGTTGTACCGCAAGCTTGATAGTACATGATAAGTAAATCGTAATGCACCGCTGTATTTGTTGGAGAGTCTATATTTATTGAAAATGTTAGAAATGGAATGGCAAACCTGGTTGATTTATAAATCATCCACTCGCAGAACTGGACGGTTTTTCTCTAATTTTTTCTTACTTTCTGCGCAGTTATGTCTTTAAATTCGTCCAATTCTTCCATTTCTTTTCTAATTCCACGACATCAATGTTAAATGTATCACTAAGTTTTTTCCACAAATTTTGTTTTAAAGTTACTATTAGTAGGATATCACAATATAGGATTTCCTTCTACTGCTGGAATAAATGACTGAATTTTTGCAACACACCACTCCCATTTGAAATGGAAAGTCAAAATTACATGCGCACACCAACACGAGAAAAATTGCACCGTAATCCATTGGACTCAAAACCCTCGAGAAATACTTTCCAAGCCATGTGTATATGTGTGCGTGCTAGTCCGATTCTCGAAAATGTTTAAACTGATTCTTATGTACTTCTCCTAGACATTTATATATATGCCACTAAGCCTGAACTATAGCTCTGATCTGACAAAGAGAGTCTCCACTATTCTTTTGGCTAGGCCCTCAGCTTTTCAAAGCCTCTATTTGAGGGCGCAGTACTCACATGGAGATAATTTAATTTCTCCTCGATAAAGTTTTGATAGCTTGCAAGCACTCCCACTATACTTAAGCTACTGATAAAGGATCTTAGATAATAGAGCGAGACTTGACTATCCAAGAGGATGTTGTATGTTGTGCATTATGATATGGTCAATACCTCAACTTGGAACACGGTCAGGGTTAAGCTCAGGTAGCTTGAGATTCGTCATCTGTTGCAGTGTTCAACTAATCTGACTACACTGTTAGTTTTAGAATCGTCTGACACGATACCATTGATCCTTGCTTAAAGGACGGTGTTTTGTCACAATAGATATCGGGCTCCTAAAATCACATCAAAATTTTGGGTGCAATTATATTAAATAGTTTAGTTATTTTCTCAGGACATATATAATTAACCGCCTGATATGCGAACGGCCAGAACCAAACTTAGTGTCTGCATACGAGTACGATATATATTCATTGATTTAATATAGCATATAAAAAGAGGATTATGATTTTCTCCGAAACAATAATAATAGTTTTGTTATAATTTTGCTTCCAATTGAAGATAAATAATCAGTTATTCTATTTGGACAAGCCTAGATAAAATATGCTGACAAAAGGAAGTTGCACTTCTTCATTTACTAATGGTTCTATAACATTTCGATACCTGTAGCAGTTGTCAGCCTATGTCCTTTTTCTATTAATAAAAATAAGCATCTGCCATTATTATTATTTTTTTGTTCTGAGGTGTATATCGGATTATAATAAAGGGAATAATCAATTTTTATTAGTGCAACCATTTCAATTTAAAAAATTATTTTTAAGGAGTGCATATTTAACAAAAATAAGCAATTGTGGTAGTATTTATTAAGTTATGCTTAAGGTCAGATAATACCAGTCTAGAACCACCATAGATTGCGTATACAAGACACGTACTTACAGGTACATACATGCTCAAGGTGATTGCTTGCCATTAAAAATATTTTCACTTATTGAGTTTATGTCCGGCTAGTGAGTATGACAATATGTTTAAAGCTTCATCGCAAAACAGGTTCCAAAATCATCTATTGGAAGGGAATCCTATAAGATACAATATCTATCTAATATATCATAATATAGCATATCTTCATTGGTTTGCGCTCACTGCAAAAAATTCACGTATGCACTGCCAATGTATTAGAATAAATCTGAATAAACTGTGCTGGTACCAAATAGCAACTGGAAGCTGGGTAGGTACATATGTATCTCCCCATGAACAGAAATAATTTTTTTCAAGTTCCGAATCTGAACAACATGCAGACACATCTCCATCGCTATACATTGTTATGAACGTAGCTGAATAGAGTCCTGAAAAATTCCGTATTTTAATTTCACTGGAGCCTTTCATGTATAAAACTCCATAGCATTCAGTTGCCAGTATCATATTAAAGCAAAAATTAAAGAACTTTTCAGATCTCTACACTATGTATGGTCTAATATTCCATGTTTAATCAACGTAGTCAAATTTCCATTAGGTTAGTATTTTGTTATACTTGGGATTGATTCTCTTAGTTAAAATCATAAAATCACTTAGGATTTTTAATGCGAGTTACTAGCACTTAAATGTATTTATGTACATATTTCGCTTTAATCTAATTAATCTTTTCATTTTATTATGTCTTCTATATGAATTGTAAAAACGATGTCATAACCACATCTAAATATAATCAATTTTTATATGCGTGCAAACAAGAAAATCAGCATATTCATATCTGAGTAAACCCCAACTACAAACTGCTACAATGATTCTTTTGGATATGATAAAAAGTTTTATGCTAAATGATTATTTCTACATGTGTCCCAGGTATAAATAAACTTCATCAATCTATGATAATTCTAATATGTTATTGTTACCATGATAGAGCACAAGATTTACGCTACTCTTAGATTTCCGGAATAGTATTTCGAATAGGAGTTTATCGCAATAATGTAGAAATTTAATACAAAAGGCCACCAAATATATATTTTAAGAGAGAATACTGGGAAGAATAAATACCCTAGAATTGTCGTAACTTCCATGTTTATAGGACTCACTATAAAATAGAGACAATTGTCGCTTTTTTAGGCATACCAAGCCAGTCTAATCAGACTAAAAACCAAACTGGTATTGTTTTCTCTTACACAGTAAAAAATTTGCACAGTTATTGCTAAAAAGCTTAGTTATTTTTCCATAAAATGTAGGGAATATTTCATAAAATGGTGATAATATTCCCCTATATTTTAGGGAATATTCCCTATATTTTAGGGTAAAAGATCCAAGCTTTGAGGTAACAATTTTTCCATTTTTTACAGTGTACCTAAACAGTCTGGTACTAATACATAATTAGTTTATTTCTGAAGAACTTTCCAGTACAATAAGAATGAGTGATTGTTTTCACAGAATACATAAAAAACCTAAATTTTTATATGGCACCACCAAGAAGGAGTTAGCCGATTTAGCCCATTTTTGAAACTGTATTTACTATTTTGATGAAAACGCCGTTAACAAAATTTCAGCTATCTAAGTTGACACGTTCTCAGCCAATGTCCAAATATATAGTGAATCACGAAATATTTTTTCTTTTATGGCAACCCCACAAAGGAGTTACCCGATTATTCCCATTTTCGAATTTATATTTAAGTTTTTGAACGAATGCTGTATGCAAAATTTCAGCTCCCTAATTACGTGCGTTATCCAGTTATTATGAGGACGGGCAGACAGACGGACAGATTGATGAACGGACGGACGAACGTGCCGACGGACATGGCAAAATCAAAATATCTTTTAATATTATGCGTTGGTATTCAATCCATTTTCTCCGCAAGCATTATTTCTATGCGTTATAAACGGAATGACGAACACAGTATACACTATGGTACTCCTTTGACCTCATCATCCAGGATATAATAAGTGTATTGTCGGGTTTTCTGTTTTTGGTTCAATTTGCTTTGCATATAGTTCACGCTGAATAAAATCTAAAAGAAATCGAAATTCTTCTTAATTCTTAATTATTACGCTTAATTGAAATCATCAGCGGAACATATACCTTCGGCAAAAATTGATTTGGTGGACAGAAACAAATTTTCTTTCCATACAAATTCATAATGCTAACCATTAATTTGCAGGATCACAAGGTCTTGTAACCAAACTTCGTCACAACGAATATTCAAAGTACACGGCAAATATAAACTGCCGCCTTCACAATCGAATTGTTCATCCATCTATCAGCACCTCATCAACCAGGACTTTTTGTGCCTTTCCTTTCATTCATTTACACTGATTGTTTAGTTATTCACAATCAAGTCTAACACGCAAGTACCTGCACCAGAATAAAACAACCGATCCTCAAGTCTAGTAGACAAAATAATGTCTAGAATATTTTCAAAGAAGGGTTTTCTCTGGTCACTTTACTATAGGGATATTTTCTCTTTTAACCTAATAATAATAATAAAAAAAAAATTGTACATTCTTTTTCATGTTGCTATACTTTTAGTTCTGCTATCGCCGTAGTTTACTGTTGTTTTGCCGCCGAATATACTACATCTTTGCTTTTAGCTTACTATATAATATTTTGTCTACCAATCTACGCCGGTCACAATTCAAAGTTGCTGCAAGCTCTCCTGGCTTTTTAAATTTGGCCAAAGATTCAGCATTTCTCAAGGTACCACAACTTAAAGGAGTATTTATAGAATCACTATAGTATACAAAAAAAAAACAAATTATATCTCTGCGGAGTTATCTACACAGTTTTATCTGAAAAGTGTAACATCAGTGAACTCAATAATCGTAGATAATTTCCGCAAATGGTTCCCTTCCAAACTTGTTTGAAAGCTTTTAATTCTCAACATTTGAAAACTGTCCCGCATTATGGAATTCACCTACATAATTCCAACTAACAGCAATAAGATACAAAAAAAGAATCTTTCTGAAGATTAAAATAAAAATAAAATTTTCGGGTGCGAATTCAAAGCAGAAAAAAGCAAATTGTTATGCATAACAAGTAAAAAAGCTATAATTGGACTAATTGTAAGATCAATATTTATCATACCCCAGATCATATGACACAAGAACTAGAACATTTGAGCGACTTCCTCAACGATTTAGATACGAAAAAATATAAATCACCCGACATATATATCATTTCAAATGTTGTGGTCCATTCCGGAATGGAACTCCAGCCATATAAATTTTGTATACTTTTTTGGTACAACATGCGACATATAGTTTTTGTGCATCTAAAGGGTTTTCCAATAAGAGGTCTTATTTTAATTAGTCCGCTATTTCGGTAGATGTCATTTTTGGAGCTGTCATTTTTTGACATTTGACAAGTAGAAACTACGCGAATAATAAAAATGGAACGATACATGATTCAACAACGCATTGAAATTATTAAAATTCACTGTAAAAATGGTGAAAATGTGGCAGAGACGGTTCGTAAAACTCGAACATTTTTGGGTCGTCGTAAAGCACCTTGTCGGACCGCAATACAGAAATTGGTAGAAAAATTCGAGCTGTCTGGAAAAGCTAGTGATGTGAAGAATAAAACCCGTGCACGTCGCTCAAGAACAGCCGAGAATATTGCTGCTGTAGCCGAAAGTGTTGAAGAAAACCCAGGTTTGTCCATTCCTCGCCGTTCTTTGGAATTAGGCATTCCACAAACGTCATTACACCGTATTTTGCATAAAGATTTGGGTCTTAAGGCTTATAAAGTTCAGTTAACACAAGAACTCAAGCCGGCCGATTATCAACAACGTCGAGTCTTTGCTGATTGGGTCCTTGAATTGCATGAAAATGATCCGGAATTCCATTGAAAACCCATCTTGAGTGATGAGGCCCATTTCCACCTCGATGGCTTCATCAACAAGCAAAATTGTCGCATCTCGGGCTCGGAAAATCCAAGAGTTATTGTTGAAAAGCCTCTCTATCCTCAACGTGTGACTGTTTGGTGCGGTTTATGGTCCCGCGGGGTCACTGGACCTTACTCTTTCGAAAATGAGGCTGGAGCAACAGTTACGGTGAATGGATTGCGCTATCGACAGATGATTAAAGATTTTTTATGGCCGGAATTGGATGGCATTGATCTGGACAGCGTTTACTTTCAACAAGACGGCGCTACGTGCCATACAAGCAACGAAACCATTGATCTTTTACGGGAAAAGTTTCCGGACCGTGTTATCTCTCGAAGAGGTGATCACAATTGGCCACCGAGATCTTGTGACTTAACACCTTGCGACTTCTTCCTTTGAGGCCACGTGAAAGAGAAGGTCTACGCCAACAGCCCAGCGTCGATTCAAGACCTCAAAGATGGAATTCGTGAGGCTATCGAGGACATAGGGCAGCCACTTTGCGATTTGGTTATGGAAAATTTCATGATATGGTCCTGTAGGCGTGGTCGTGGTGGTCATTTGGCTCATGTTATTTTCCATTATTAACGGCATACCGTCCTCTTTATAATGAAATATAGATCCGATGATTTATCTCAAAAAATGGCATTTTGCTTTGAATATCAAAATAACACCCCTTATTGGAAAACCCTTTATCTCTAGATGAATTCCCGTATGTAATTTCGTATGCTCACCAGGCTGCACAAGCTTGATTTTTGGAATTATTTTCTTGAATATAGTCTAAAACGGTTTGTCCGATAGTAAAAATAGTTATAACCGATTTCGTAGGATTTCATATTAATAGAAATAGTATATATAAACTGTACAGGTGTGTACTTATATGAACGTTTTTAAAACAGTTTTTTCACCTTCTTTTACAGTTTTTTCACCTTCTTTTACAGGCGCTTACCTTCGCAGCTAAGAATTTCCTGGAAGGTTTAAGAAATGAATGAAAAATTGAAAGAGTATTTAAATCTCTTGAACTGCATAAAAAAAGCAAAGTGGTGGCAACCAATACCAGTTTAAGCATTAAATTACCATAGTCACTATTTTTAAATCATCGTTGAACTTGGCCCAGTGGAATCCTTCCTGCCTGTGAAGTACAGAAGGCGGCTAACGTTGTTATATTAAGAAGCAATGCACGGGGTATTATTCCTCCCCCAACTAGGGAAATGGCTGTCGTAATGCATTTCACACCATATCTGTGTGCGAAATTTTAAACCAAAAACATCGTTTCGTTTGCTGTTTTCTACAAGTTTTTGTCCATGTATGCTCAACTCAGCAAAAATGGGAAAATATTACCAACATACATATTTCTGACGTTTTTTTTTATTATTAGGTGGAATGCGAGGACTTTAAGCCGAACGACGCCCAGTGGTAAAAAAAAAAACTTGATTCGACGAAAAGCCGTCTGCCAAGCTCCTTTCACCTAAAAAATAAACGCAAATAAACGTCAGGTTTATATTTACTAAGAAGAGTTTTAGCCATTTAAAGAAAGAAAATGAAAAATTCTCACAATAGAAAAGCCGTTAAAGCAAATTATTTTCCTGGGCTCTGTGGTGGCAATTTTCGGAAACTATATTAGACTTTTTAATGTTCCCAATTCAAAATATAATTCCTTTTTATTGTTAACTTTGTAACAATTAGTTGAAATCCCGTGACTCATAATAAGTAACTTAGATCTGGCAATGATCTTCTCTTTAGTATGGATGATATCGCCGCTATCGACTTAAGGCTTAAATACAATTGCGACGACAGAGCGATAGAACGACAGACGACAACGAAAAATTCGTTGCGAAACAGGCAGTCGAAAAATTTGGAACACAATTGCAACGACAAGCGATGAGCGACGATTGTGAAAGAAGAAGTTATTGAAATTTCCTTTGTTAAATGTTTTATATTATATTGAAAGAAATGCAATGAACGAAAGTGTGGAAAAAAACTGAAAATGCAGAAATTAACTAAATTAAACGCTTTGAAATATCCATCCAACCGACGTCTTTTTTGTCCACTTGTCTTGCCTATCTTGTAAACTATAAATTATTTTATGGATTTCGCATTTCCTCGATCAATTTTTCCTCAAAGCTCATAATTTTAAAATTACCGCGGCGTGCTACCACCTAAAAAAGACAAAAGTGAATACCACAACCATTTCATTCGATTAATTATGTTAGTAGGACTGCAGCGACGACGGCAAAATTAGAAACTGATCAATCCGGACGATAATATCGTCGATCGCTCATCGTCGCTCGTCGGAATTTGGTGCATTCGCATAAGATGCTCTGCTTTTAGAAGTTTGACAGCGATATATCGTCGTCGTTTGTCGTCTGTTGTCGGAATTGTGTTTAAGCCTTTACTTGAAAAAGAGTGATCATGTCCGAGTAAGTGAGAGAAACCACCCCTTCACACGAAATATCTGGTTTTACTCTGTGGAGGGGGTTATGAAGAAAGTACGGTACGAGGACAATAAACTCAACTAAGTGAGGACCGAAGGTGATCATATCGTCACCGGGCATGCTAAAGAGTTGATGCGAAGAAGATAGATCCTAATTCGATAAAATCTTGAGTTTACAGTTGTGCAAATTATAACTTGTAATGTATTCAATAAATATCAGAAGACGCTGTACCATGGACACAGGGCTGCATCTATAATAAGGCGCATTAGGCGCAAGATGGGGCCTCATATCTCTATGGGACAACATTCTAAAACCTCACTCCTCACAAAAAAAGAATATAAAAAAATGGAGTCGTTATTGTTGCAATAAATAAATAACTTGATGAAAAATTTTCCTGCATTTGAAATACATATACATATATATAATACTTGTTCCCTGTGCATTTTTCTCGAAAATGTGCGGAGATATCATACAATAGCATTAGTGAAGATATTATTTAGTACAGAAAAAGGACTTGGAAAAGGACATATTTAAAATTGTCCTTTTAATTTTTACACACACATTCGTGAATTCCGCAAATAAAACTAAAATAAAAGTGTTATCTGTAAAATTCTAGTTTGCCTCTTTATTATCGAGGTATGAGTTATCTAATTGTACTCCATGTATCGTGTTTCTTTGCCATTTTTCACGAAAATGCACAGAGATAACATCAAAGTGCTAATAATAAAATTTAATCATCATAAGCCGGGCAACTTCTGATATAGTAAGCATCTCAAAAAACTCACACGAAAAAAGGACATCTTCGGTTATGTCCTTTTCGTCCTTAGTGTAGCTACATTTTGGCTACATTGAATAATCGGATATCAAAATAAAAATAAAGTGGTAGATATATCTACTGAAAACAAATAGAAGGTGAATCATTCACACGTATGTAATATGTTCTCCCCCATTCAATTTTTAGGTAAATTATTATCACTATCTTCTTTTCATTATTAATGTAAACTGAAGTATAAGCAATCTACCGTAGATACAGATACAGGTACAAAAAAAGTAACTTAAGGGAACAAATATTTTATTAAATCTTAAATTAACAGCTAATTACTAATTCTTACGCTAATAAATGTTTGAAATGGCTACCACATTATCAAATGTAGCATTCCAGTGTTTATTTGAAGTTTTCTCCTACATCTAATAAAACATCTGCAAGAATTTCTCGGAAAACTCGTTTAATTTGTTTCCTTCGTTGTAAGCTCATTTGCAAATATTTTCTCAAGAATTTGTCCCCATAAAAAAAAATCAAGCCGGCCAGTATAAGCGGAATCTTGTCTTGTTTCATTCTTTACTTAGCAACTGACATCAGAACGAAACAAGTGACCTTCGCTATTATGCATTGAATCAAATGTAATGTATTCGATTAATTATGACATTGTAGACATATTTGCTAAAACAAAAGCAAAAGAAAAATATGTTTGGTTATTCTTTTATGTTTTATATAAAATTGAACTGATTTCTTTTTATACTTTTTTAAATACCAATGCTGTGTTCTTTTTATGTTACTAAAATGCATATGTACCTGAAGGGTACTGAGGTAGAGCAAGGTTAGTCACATTTACTTCAGAATTAGATATTTCATATTAAAAGTTTCAAGACCTATTATTCAGCTGTAAAAGACAATTTAAGTGGATTTTTCAAAAAATTTGGAAGAAAGGATTAAACTTCTTTAACAAAATAGTTTGTTCACAATAAATAAAATGTGAAGTATTTCATAAAAGGACAAATCAGTGTAAGTAAAAAAACCCAGAAGAAAAACAATTCAAATCCTATAATGTTGAAAGCGTTGAAACTTAAGTACTTTTAGGCGATACTTCAATAGTTAAATTAGGCCCTTTTATTCATTATCTAGAGTGTTTTCAGAATGAGGTAGTCGTTCGAAAAAAGTCTGCCATACCTCTTCAGTATATTTTAAAGCCTGCAAATTATTGTATTTTGCTGAAAATATTGTTATTGCTATTATTTTCTGATAGAAATTTGCCGGTGTAATAATGACAATTTCTGTTAAAGATGTTTTATTTCTTACGATAGAAGTCTCCCATGGACGATTCTCTTAGCTTTATCTCAGTAGGATAATCCTTAGAAATTAATGAAATTGTCAAAGAGTTTAGTTGAAAGCAAAGTTACAAACTTGCAATATATTCCGAATTCAATGTCTTACTTTGGCAATGCGTTTGGGTTACTCATTGAGTGGGAGTTCACACGGCATTAGCCTGTGGAGCCGGCCGTTTTAAAAGATCCAGATTCAATGAGTCGACTCTGTGAAAAGAGTCACTTTGCCCATCTCTGTAAAGAACATGAATAATCCGTTGCATTGGTAACAGTTTGCAATTAGCAAAAAAACAATGGGTATATCGATCGAGTGAGGTTGTTTGACAAAAAAAATGAAAACAATTAGATGAAACCAGAAAATCTTTTGCCATTGGCGTAAAATCACAAATGGTTCTCTTTCACTTTTTGAAATTTTCATGCCAACTTGCCATGGACTTACATTATTTTTTCATATAAAATTTGGACCTAGCTTACTCTTAGACCTTATGGTATATTTAAATATCCTTTTGTGTTTTTATCAATGCAATTTTTGAAATCTCTTGTTGCATGTACTTAAAGTACTTCGCCCCACCTCTTCAAGGATATCGTTATCTTAATTTAGACAAAAAGTTAACTTACCTTGGGCTTCCAAAAGTATAAATACGGCCCTGCTTGGACATATGTGTATCCTGGTCATTTCATTTTCCACACGAACCCACATATTTGAATTATTTTGCCGACAAATGTGCAGTTATTGCGCTTTAAAGAAAAGTCGTGAAGAACGTTAATATTTTCCAGTGATAAAGAATTGAAAGTTTTGGAGTTCTATTCTTCCTGTATTTTTGAATTCAAGCTCAGGTAATACTATTATAAATCGTGCATCATATGAGAATTGTGCGCCTTAAAGTATTTCACATGCCGTTTTTTTTTTTGCAAGTGTTATGTACCTGGGACACTTCATTCATTTGTACCACGAACATGTCCAAAAAAGCCATAATCCGACCTTTACATAGATAATGCATTAAATATGAATAGCTATAGCAAGTTTTTGTTTAGTAATCTGCTTTGCGAATATTGTTATTTCTCGTTGAATAAAGAGTGCTATTTAATTTAACTCTCTTGATATACCATCATTTCTCTTTAGTAAATTACAAATATTCAATGTATAATACACCACTGTCCTTGGTACAGTACCATGATGTACCCTGGACCAAAATTAGGACAATCACACATCCTTTCATGTATCCTGAAATATAAATTTTTAACTGTGAAAATGATCTCCTCTGATTAATTTCAGCTCCGAGAAACTAGTCTGATGGATAATTATCTTGATGAATAGACTCTGCTTGATTTTGCACTAAATCAAGTTTGATGTTTATTTATTCATACAATATTTCCACGAATATGTGATCTGTATATTTATCCAACTCTTAGGAGTTACAAGGTTTGTTCCCAGCACTTAGGGATTGAGAAAAATAAATTTTCGATAAAATTTGCAAATAACTTTATTTTAAACAACTGCACTTCATGAACGCTTGAACTAGAAGAAAAATTGCCCTTCATCCAAAAATCACTAGATCTCTATCTCTAGCTATAATGGAGCGATTCTATTGTTCAAATGCCATTGTCTATTCTATTGTTATATAAATACAGTTGGATGTAATTTCGGCTGGTAAATGAGACAAGTATATATCAGAATTATTTTAGGATAGTGGCATACAAAATTAACTTACATGAAAACATTTCAAATTCCATAAAATAACGAACATAATGAAAATCTTCTAAAGTACAATTTTAATATAAATCTAAACAAACTGCATATTTGAAAAGTTATGAATTAAACAATTTATAATTATCGGTTGCTTAAGATTTGTCTAATTACTTTTGTAATAAAAATACTATTTCAAATAAGTTATCAAGGTACAGCATATTCTCCCGCTATTGTATCCATGCTCTGTTTTATTTTAATGTTCACAAACACATCCACTATACTCGAATATTATTACTTATGAATAACAATTTGCTATTATCACTTTACCCCTTCAAATTAACATTTCCATTTATTTTCAGATTGTTATCTTAATCAAGATACTTCCCATGTTGTTTACGAGTTGTTGTTATCTTAACAGAATAACAAATGCGATGATCATTATCTAAAAGAAATGTTGAATTATTTGAAAAACGCCACGAATTATATTTGTATTAAAAGTTAATTTGAAATTCCTTGATCGATTTGTGTAAGTTATTGGTTTTTGTTGAATATTGTTAAAGTATTTCCGGAGTCTATTGAAAAGAAATGAAATTAGTTGAATTAAATCTAAAAAAGGTATAAAATGAAAAGGGAGTTAAAAAAATAGAATACAGAAACTCGGAAATATACACACAAATGTATTAATTATAATAGTACTACATAACACTTGAAACACAATAAACACTCGGGAGCTTACGACACGCGGCGCGAGACGATACTCAACGACTTACACCTACTTAAAAGTATTCAGAGAACAAAAATTGTTCTACGAATTATAGCTGGTAATAAGCTGAGGTGAATAGTGAAACCCGCTTTCCAATCGGACATAACCCTACCAATTAAGAGCCGATCAAAACTGCGAAAAATCTAGTTCCCCAGTTCGAATAAATTGAAGACTAAGTACGTTCTGAACCGAATTTGAAGTATGATACCATAGAGATATCTCAATAAAATTTACACGGTAAATAGCCAATGAAATGAGAAAGATTCTTAAATATGTTTGGGTGAAAAAAATATGTGATTTTTTTTTACATCGCCCTCAAGGATTTTGGTACATTGCATTATTTTGAACTTAACGGAATTTAAAATGTTTTTTTGGGCAATGGTATGAACTACGGAATGAAATCTTTTTACTTGGATGGGCTTAACTTTCAGTTTAATTGTAAAAAAAAAGAGATCATATATCCCCTACTGTTTAAATTTTTTTTTCCTAAAAAGCTTTTTATCTTTCACTTCCGAATTCCTGTTAACCTGCTTGCCTTCGGCTAACTTTTTGTTTATATTCATAAAATTCTCCTTGATCTTGCCAATACCCGATTTAATAATCTATAATAATTTCCCCTGGTACTACCAGACTACTGTTCTTGTTGGCAAATTTGTTGGTCGATTTTCTGTGGAATGACTAATTTATTTCTTTACGCATACCACGCAATTGACATCCCAATTCTGATAACGATAAGCACCGTATTTGCTCACTCGACAAATTCGATCTAGCATTGAGTATGATAGAAAAAGTGTTAAAATTCGACAGAAAACAAACACTACACTGTTAGTATTTTAATAATGCTCAAAATTATCAAAACAAATCTAGAAAATAAATCTTAAGTCAAAATTGAAAATCATTGATCACATGTATGTTAATGCCGCTGCGGCTGTGGACTACACACCTTATTATTCATTTATTACTTTCCAATCAATAAACAAGGGTCCAAATTCAAGTTACTAATCACGATATTTTTCTATAACAAAAATTCCTGCGATCGCAGATTCTGTGTGTTCCTAGAATTAAATATTAAAATCTCTTGAACAGTTTCATTTCTAATCAATTAATTTAATCATATAATCATTATTACGGTCATATTTTCACAAGATTACTCGAAGTAATCACGATCAATGATTGATGGGTAGGTAATCATGATTGATGTAATCATTTTCACGAGTAATGCTCGAATAAGCAATTGTTCTCTTAAATTTCAAAACTATTCATGTGAGCCCTAAATTGGCGGGTCAGACGTTTGCTGGTTCCAAGCGAGCAAAATTAATGGCTGCCGGATGCTTTCTTAAACATATTTTCATTGATTTCAATACAATAAGCTGATATTCCAATACTAAATTACTCGTTTTAACAGCAGATGAACAAAGTATATGTTTGTTTTTCCAAATATCTCTGTTCAAACTATAAAATCTCTTTTCGAGGTTATGGGTATCTGAACGAGTAGTTTCAGCAAAATTATTTTTTTTTAAACGCAGTTCTAATATTTACGAGATAATTTTTTTATTATATAATAAATAAAAAAGGTGCTATTGAATTGCAAGATCTTGTGTTCCAAACATCAGTATTGAAGAATTGTGGTAAAAATTGATTGATTTGCAGCAAAGCATTAGATAAAAACATAACCAAACTTAATTTCAGCTTCATGTACAGCAATAAGCCCACCATACGGAGTTAGTCATATGTACATGGGCATATGGCTAGCACGTATTTGCTTGTATTCTCAACATGTTAACTCTTTACTTTCATACAATGTATTAGTGTAAATTATTACAGCTATGACTGGTAAAGCGAGATATAGGATCGTTCGGAGCATCAGAATTTTTACCAAGGAAAACAAAGACATTTTCATATTTGCCCATAATGCGAATAATAATGATAATATTTCTTTTTTTTTTCTTACGTAATGTAATGTATGCAAGCGATCATTGTTCTTTTTTATAATAGCTGGGTTTTTTTTTTAAATTGATCTGGTTAATTCGAAATTTCTAATTGACATGGTCCTAAAACATGTCTGTAGGTAGCCATGATTTTACATATGAGGTAGATTATCGAATCGCCATGATTTCAATCTTCAAAAAACGTCAAAATAGATCCTAAATAAAATCTTATTCAAATTTTGAAGTTTTTATCCTACAAAAATATGGCAATGATCACGTTTCTTATGAATTTAGAAAACATGTACATTTACAACTATTTTTGATACCCACGTCAATCGGTAATCTCCTTTGATCCGGATCAGGAAAAAAGGATGTGGCTAATATAAAGCTTTTTCATATACTTTTTCATATACCACCAATTCGAGCACGGAAAGCTGTTCTCAGTAACAGCGAACTTTTCGTGATATTAGAACTTTGGTGCAGGAACGTAAGGTATGTGTTGTGCACTCATTGGGTTTTAATTCCAAAAAAGGTTTTTTTAGTAAGAGTGATTACAGCCAAAAATGAGGAGAATATGTGCAATAGTCAAGGTTAGCATGGTGAATGGTTGTGTGGTACATGCTTGAAAACAAATCAAGAGGAAAATTCAATCCCGTAACATGTTTGGTTGTGGTGGCACGTGATGCAGCAACGGCGCTTGCCGTCAGGGTTTTTGTTAATAATACACGAAAAAATTGATCACGGTATGCTGATTCTCACAAAAATATTTTAAAATCATATTTTACTTTCACTAATTTTGTATTCACATCAAATTTATAG